>BQNB010018893.1:0-66063 GCA_026074375.1 Tanacetum coccineum | reverse complement strand
GTAATCCTAGAATCTTGTATGATGACGTGGTACCCCCTTGACCCATGACCCGAATATATTCCGCATTTTGGGGGTCTCACAAATACGTACATTACAAAGGAAATATGTTGCGTGCAACTTACAAAGGTCCTAAGCTCTTGGTTTTGGATTTGAGAAGCAACCCGATACACTTATACTCAAAGCGTATGCCACCCTAAGCTTTCAAAGCTTGTATACCTAGTCTTGAGCTCGTGTATTCCTCTTGACTTCCTTATACGTGAACTCAAAGGCTTCCTTAAGTCCTTAGTGACCAAGTTGGGTTGTGTATGGCTCGGTTATATCGAGACCCGAAGGTATAGAGAAAGAAATGAAAGGTTCTTAGTTTTGAGAGAGTTTAAGGGTCTTGAAAATGTATCAAGTGAGCTTTTGAGTGTGTATTTATAGACAAGAAGTCTAGTTAGTCTTCCTAGTCCACACCCCAAACCGAATCGTGCCCTAGGGGGCGGTTTTGAGGGGATTTAGTTAATCTCACATGGTTTTAGCTAAACCACTAAGTACATGCATTAATGAGCTAAAGATGTACAATATTTGCTAGATTATGGAAATCTTATGTCTTGGTATGTTGTTTCATTGTTAACCGTGACTAGGAAGAGCAAGGGAAGCAAAGTGAGTATTAACCATTGGGTAAGGGACTAGGAGGAGACAATTAGGACATGTCTTAATGACTTAGGGGATGTACATGTACCCTTAAGTATCCTTAGGTTGATTTGCTAGTAATTAAATCCACATGGGACGATTTGTTGTGGGTTTACTTGCCCATATTCGACACTAAAGTGATATAAACACAAGACTTGATTAAATTTTGTGTTTAGGCTTTTAAAGTGGGTATTGGGTTGAGTCTAGGTAAGTCTAGGTATTTCCGGGGTGCGTCCAAATGTATTTTATCGCGAAACGTAACCCTTTTACGTGACCAATAAAAATAAAATACGCAAAGTACATAATTATTCTCAAGATAATTATTTCTTACTTGGTTGATGTAAACCTTAATTTATTTGGTGACCGTTTACATTCATTGATTATTTCTAGTCTACGCGGTTTAGCTCAAAAGTAAACATTAAAAGTAAACGCGTATCGGACTAAAATAAATAGTGATCATTAATATAGTCGTACAATGACACGAAAATGAGAAATGTTACAATTCTTATTAGCTCATTTCTATGTTAACTTCCTTAATTAGGATGGCTTTATGTTAGTCTAGCTTACTTGTCCTGTTAGGAGCTTTTTGAGCTTATTTGGTTTAAACAATTATCAAAACAGTTAGTTCTTTATTGTTTTAAGAAAAACCTTAAGTTCTGTCAGATTTTAGTGCTTATTTCCAGCTTATTCAGGAATGTTTTATAGGATTAGGATTGCTTATTTAGTATAGATTTAGTGCCTCAGTAGCTTATTTAGTTTAAGCCATAGGAAGTTTGGTTTACAATTTGTGATGAAAATGAAATTTTCCAAGACTTTCTAAAACACTTCTGCGTCATAATGTCTATAACTACGTTGTTATGCACCTCACTGCCTTTCGTCTTAAAATTAGGAACCCCGGTGAAATTCTTCACAAAGTCCCTCCCACATATTAAATCCACCAATTGTTGTTACGGGTGTGGTGATTCGTTTAAATGGTTTCTTTGTCAACGATGTACTTGTGAGTTCTTGTGGGAACGGTGATCATCATGGTTTTACAATTGTCCACCGCATGTTACTATTGTTCACTATTATGGAACAATGCTTACATCATGACTTTTGATGAGCTCCCACAAACTTTGCCAAGCTTCCAACAACAATATCTTTGTTGTGAAAATTGTGGGGGGGTCCTCATGAGACTTTCCAATGTCAACCAATGAATGAAAATTATTATGAGCCAAATTTTTGCTATAATTCTAATTCTTTTGGTTTTGACCAATTTCAACCCTCGCAATTTATCATTGATCATATTGATTCAATGAATGATCATCTAAAAGCTCATAGAGACTTTCAACAAGTGATGGATGATTCTATGAGTAAGCTTCGTGAGACATTTCAAACTTGGTTACAACAACGGCAAGAACAAGTGGTTAATCTTGATACTTATACTCCCGAGCCTTCGCAATGTCGGAAGATTCCCATTTGCTATGATGATGACGACGACGAGTATTCTTTTGCTACACAAGAATATCTCAAGAAATTCTCCTCCGCAATCACACCCGATTTACCAAAATCGGACTCTCTTATAATGGAGGATAAGCATCTCGACACTATTCTGGAAACAGAATCGGACGAATTAATAAAGTCTAGTGTTGAGGACCTTGTCCATACCCCAAGTGAGTCCGATGGTATATCCGAAAGTGAATGTGATTTGCCCGTTTGTGATGATTCTTCTCCGAAAAAGGATGAGGTGTTAGATGATATCATTTCAATTCCACCGGGAAATGGTAATGATCATTTTAATGCCGAATCTAGTCTAATTGAATCTGTGCTTAATCGTGATAACGTGATATCTTCTCCTAAGATTGATTTCCTTCTCGAGGAGTTCGCCGGTGAACTCGCTCTTATCGCTCTAATTCCACCGGGAATTGTTGAAGCCGACTTTGATCCGAAGGGAGATATCCGTTTTATTGAAAATTTGATGTATGATAACTCTTTTCCTCGCCCTCTGGAAACTCTTAAAGATGATTCTGAAACTATCATCGATTCCAACAATGATTATTCTTCGAGTGATGACGATTCTCCCTACAGTGAAGACATCGATTATGTCGATGCATTGCCTTCCGATCCTGAGCTCATCAGCTTAGAGGTGGTAGGGATTGTTGTACATAAGATGGAGATTTGTACCAATATCTTCTTTACAATCCAAGGGACGATATTCTTCGTGAAAATTTTATTGAAGGCCAATCTTTTTTTGCCTAAGATCGGAAGCATTAAAGATAATCCCACTCCATCTTATTCTGATTTGTAACTAAAGTCTACTCCACATCTTCTAACTTTTTTCTTGGAAGGAGACCAACACTTTTGTTAATTATTTACCCAATTCCTGACTTTTAATTTTCTTGACGAATTCATACAAAGAGACGAGTAGTGGCAGTACCACTACTCATGCTGATATTTCTCTTCCCGAGTATGATTTGTTTCACCTTGATAGTAAACCCGATTTGGGGGATTTCACTATGGATGTGGTGGAGGATATTTTTGATAATCCAACAAGAGAAACAAGAGTTCATGTGCCTAATGTTTTACCTACCCTTCCCACCCATCATCTGGATTCGGATTTCACTCTTTCTAGTGATTCCCTCGGATCTGACCTTGTAGTTTCTTTTCCTTCCGAAACTAGAAACAAGATTTTCGATCTAGGGATATTCATTGGAATCCAATCCAAGAGATTTCTATCACCGGATGAATTTTTCTATTCATTATCGTGATCCTACTTTTATAGTGAATGAACTTGCTTCCATTTTCATCCGTAATGAGGACAAAGTTAAATCCTAGTATTCTTGCTGCATGTGAGGAGAAATATCCTCATCTCTTATCTCATCGAGGCTTTAAATGCTTTCCCAGGTCCATTCTAAAAGACGTATGATGATTTATGAGAGAACATTCCTATCTTGGATGTTCCGTTTCTATATTTTTATCCTCCTTGACCATCTCAAGTATGGGGGATCGAGTCAGGCTCAAGACTAGGTTAACAAAAATAAGCGCTTCGTGGGTAGCAACCCATGCTTATCCTTATATAATTATATAGTAGTAATGAATAAGTGTGTGTGAGGAGGTCGCCTCTTACCTTTCTCGAGGTTTCGTGTTTTGTCGGTTTGTCCAGGTTATGCCCGGATTATGAAGCCTCTCGTTCTCGTGGTTTTGTCCTCCGTTCACTCGGCTTTCAAATCTCAGCTTTCATTTTGGGTATCATTATCTACTAAATCTGTATCGATATCGTTTATCTTTATGCAATACATTAATAAATGGCTTTTAGATATAGTAGAGTCACATCTTAAAAAACATTGAGGACAATGTTCAATTCTAGTATGGGGGATCTATCGATTTGATTGTGCCTGCAGCCGTTGTTTTCACGTAATCCTGTTTTTACCACCAAAATACCAAAAAAATGAAAAAAATTAAAATTTTTCAAAAATAAAATAAGTGTTTTATCACAATGTTGACTTTCCTGCTGGGTAGAATAAGAATAAATTTTGACTCGATCGAGCGTGTTGAGCTCTAGCTTGTCCCTTAACTTTTAGACTAAGCATTCGCGGATCTTTTTATTAAAGATTTTAAATTTGCGAAGAACGAGAAATGATAGAGTTAATTATGAGTTAGATGCTAAACAAGGATTAGTTGGAAATCTTAAGAGCTCATAAGTGTAGTTTGTGGCTTTTCTCTCCCATAAGCTTCTAACCGGACTAATAATACGTGCTCTCTTCGAAAATTAAACTTATATCAACAATTTTTGAAGTATGGTCGATATCAATAATTTTAGTTCAAATTTATACTTAAATTTTCTAAAAAGAAATTTTCTCTATATCATGGTAATATAAAGTGTAAATATATATATATATATATATATATATATATATATATATATATATATATATATATATATATATATATATATATATATATATTTTATAATATATATATATAATATCGGGTAACAATAATAATAAAAACTGTAGGCTGATAAAAGTTTACTGCATCTTGCCGGTAACAAACGGATGTTGCAGTCTTCTAAATAAGGGCACATAGTAATTATCCGAAAATGATAATGTTTGCTGCATCGAGTCCGGCTCACAACCGATGTTGCAGCCTTCTAAAAGGTCGAGGATTTCCTTAGTTTAAAGGATGTGTAATTATATTAAGTGTAATAAACGTGATTTAATAAATATAGGGAAAATCTCTTTTTCTTAAATTTAAATATGCTTTTGAACTAAGACTATTACATTTTAAGTTGTGATTTTATGTATATACGGAAAACCTAAGTTGATTTGAAACCCAAAGTTCCAGAGGTCCCGATACTGTCTCTGTGGAGGTGTCAAAAGCCTGGGCACTGTAGCCGAAGGTTGGGATGTGCCGAGACGAAAGTCGCTACATGGGATGATCTCGCCTTCAAACTCATTACTTTTGGGTGGAACGTGAAGCATAGAAATTTTGCAAAACGTTTGATCTATGGTTGAAATTCGAAATAAGCACATTCACCTAAGATATAATAATTGTCGGGAGCGAAAAGTTTCACAAGGTACAAGTATGAGTAGTGTTAGCATCTTAGCTTGTATTTAATGGTGATTTCATTTTTAAGCTTGGTTTGGGATAAGTGAAAAATCGGGGACGATGAATTTATCTTTTTGAGCATTTTAGGATTAAAGTGCTTCTTATTCCGTGACCCTAAAAGTTATAAAAATAACAGAAGTCATACATGTTAGTTGCTTAAAAAGAAAAAGTACAAAAAAATGAGAAAAAGGAAAAATACAAAAATATGTGTGGTAATAAGTGTAGATTTATAAATGGTCAAAACGGGGCTTTTCAAAACTAGTGTTTCTTTAATTCCCCTTGATGAACACTTAGCTACTTTTCGAGGTAATTAGTCGAGGGGGATTGAGATTCTTGGTTTTCTTAATTATTTACTTATGGCATTGCGTGAGGACACGACAATAGTTTAGTATGGGGGATTTTGGTATGTGCTTAATTACACACACCTTTTGCCTATAAAAACGTGCCTAAAATGACCAAAATATACCAAAAATACATTGTGATTTATGATTGTGCAAGTAACGGATATTCACTAAAGGACAAAAATCAAGCCAATATGGACAAAACCGAGCACGGAATGGAAAGAGCGTGAAAGAGTCAAAAGTCAAAGTCAAAGTCAAAGACAAAGCCGAAACCGAAGAAATGCTAAATGGGCCAACCCGCACCCATCTAATGGGTCGGGGCAACCCATTAAGCATTTATATTAAGCCTTTTATATAGTTAAAGGCCCAAGTCCACTTTAATATAAACCTAGCCCATAACAAATTTATAAGCCCAACATTTGTTAACCCATACACCCGTTAACCCCAATTCCAGTTAAAAACTTTTACACTACAAGTACTTTTACTCCATTATTCTATTTCAACATAAGTCCTTATGGATTTTTCACCGTTTGTCTTAGGACTAACATGGTTAGTCGATTGGACTATCACCATTAATACCTCTACACAACACCCTTAACCCTGTTAACCCTTTATTAAACAAAAAAACCCCTTTTCCCGCCACTACTGTTCACCATCCCTGTCACACTCAACCTTGTCCACTGTGCCCCAAAACAAACCTATCACTCTCCCATTAAACCCACATCACAACACAACAAAATCATGTGGCAATCCATAAATACCTATTCGTCTATAGGTTTGAAGAAAGAATCAAGGGCTTGGATTAAAGGACTTGGAGAGCAAGATAAATGGATGGCTGTGATGAAGATTTCGAGCTCCTCACAGAAGAAACACAACAAACACAACTCAAAGCTTCACAAACGGCTATAAATAGGAGCTTTTGGTCACAGTAGAATGTATGTAATTTAGGAGTAGTGTAACCTTGTTTTTTTTACTTATTTTTACTGCTTATTTTACTTTAACCTGTACTTTCCTTTCAAGCATTGTAATCTTTTAATGTTTAATGAAAATTTCAGTTTTTAAGGTTTTATGTTAACTTGTTTTACTCTTATGCTTTTTATGTTAAAAAATGTTTCCAAGTAAAATTTTTGTAAGCTTTTTGAGTTCTTATAAGTCATTTAGTTCTCTGTTTTATATACTCAAAAGAAAACTCTGGTTTAAGCTTTTGGATGATAAGCCTAAAATGGAAGGGCTTATGGTTTTACTAGCTTGTTTTCAAACAAGCTAGAGCTTGTTGATAAGCTCTTTTGAGCATTTCTGTCCTTGTTTAAGCAAAGGACTAAGGTACACTCTCATTTTCATTTTTAGCTTATTTACTGTTCATTTGCTTATTTATGCTTATTATCTGCTTATCTGCTTATTATTGCTTAATGTTGCTTATTTGTATTTAATCTGCCTTAGTTAGTTTAATGTACTTAGCTTATAGCTTATAAATGTTTAGTTTTAGTTTTCTTAAAATCTGCCCCATTTTTAGTTAAAACTGCTTGATAGCTTAGCTTAATGTAGAGTGCTTATTTCTCTTTGGTTTTTGCTTAATTATTCTTATTATGCATAGCACTTAATCTGTTTTAACTTTACAAGTTCTATTTTAAGCTTTAAATGGATTTTTAGTTTTTAAAGGGGTGTTTGGCACAAGCAGTGGTAACTATGGTTACCACTGCTTGAGCTTGTTTTGGCATTTAAGCTAAATTCATTAAGCTCTAATTAGGTCCTTTGATAAGTTTTAATAAGTTTTTGTGGTTCACATTTTAGTTTTAAGGTCTTGTCTATTAAATTTTTAGAAACTGTGTGTTCTTACTTATTCAAACTGCTTATTTTTTAGATTTTACTTATAAGTTGCTTTTAAGGCTTGTAACTTGTTCTTAAATAGCTCATTATGCATAAGAATGAATGAGTTTTAGGCCTGCATTTGACAATTGTGGTTTAGACATCATCTGTCCTTTTTTTCTCTAAAGTTTTTAGTTAAAGTTTCTTATTTAGCCAGTTTTAGAACTTAATTTTAAGTTAGTGTTAGGTTGTTTTAGGTTCTAAAATTTCTTGCATGAGCTCTTTGTGTGTGACTTGATCTGTTTGTGCTTATTTTTGGTTTTGAAACTTATTTACTTGCTTAAAAACACGCCTGCACTTTTGCTTTTGTCTTTTCAAAAACTTAGAAAACTCAGCTCATACTGAGTAAACAGCTCTTTTCAATTAGCTTTTTTATGGCTTATTTGATTTTCAAAATGTTTTTAATTGCTGAATTAGATAGCTTATAGGATAAGCTTTAAGGTGTTGTGAGTCATTAAGCCATAAGGATCCATTTAAGTGCTTAAAAATAAGCCCAAAAGTGCCTACTTGTGCTGTTTTAGTTCAGATTTTAGCTTATTTGCCTTTTAGGAATTTAGAGCTTATGGCTCATTTAGATTAGCTTATTTTAGTTCCTAGTAGCTTATTAGGGTTAGTGCTTAATATGTTTTAGCTTATTTAGTATTTTAGTTAGCTTGCTTAGTTTAAATTTACAAGTCAGTTTGTTTTTTTAAAAATATATAAGTGTTTTGTTTCTAATCAGTTTTTGCTTATTTTCTAGCTTATATCTGAGTTTCATAAAAAGTTGTTTTTCAAAAATTGCTTATTTTAGTCTTGCAAAGTTTTTTCAAAAAGCAAAATTTTCAACAAAAAAAAGGGAGTAGGGAAGTCAGGGGTGAGCAAGGCTCGAACCCCTGACCTCTACACACTCAACCTTTATAACACCTCAACACAACACACACTACCACCAGCGCCCTTGGGTCTTTTCCGTTTTACTTTGCACACAATATTCTTTTAACACCTTTTAAGCTTTTTACCATTCAGCCCTTATTTGCTTTTTACCAGCTTATTCAATAAGCTGTCACAACAGTTCTTATTTTTCTTAAATACCTTATAGTCCAAAGTATTTTTAGCCATTTTTCCAGATTTTTAAAATTTTACAATTTGGTTTTTTAAAGAACGGGATTGAATCCCGTTCTCGTTTTTCGTGTTTTTAAGCTTAAATCACTTTCGTTTTTGGTCTAGTTTTCTTTGTTCTTACTTTTTAGTCACTTAGGATTTATAAAAAGTTAAATAATCATTCTAGGATTAAAATTTGATAATTTGGGTTTTAAGTCGCGTTCGTTTTTAATTCCCGTTCACGTTTTTAGGTTTTAACTTAAATTGCTTTCGTTTTAGGGTTTCTTTTACTTGATTTTGCATTTTTAATTGTAGAAATAGAATCCAATCCAATCTTTGACCATTCAAGCATTGTTCGCAAACTGATTCTCGATTTTCAAATTCACGCCTCGTCGGGACACGACTCGGGAAGGTTTTTGTAGAGTTTACTTTGGATAAAAGTAAATCTCTTTTAAAAGCCTTACGGAATATTTATCATTGTCATTTTTTATTCTTATTATATATTTATATATTATATATATTTAATATATATAAAGGGTTGAATTTAAACGTGTCAATTTTTGGCGCCGCTGCCGGGGAGGCCGTGAGACGATTATCGAGTTGAAGTTTGTTGTGCCTTGAAGACCCTTCCTTGTGAAGTTATTTTCTTTATAAAAATATAAAAATACAAAAATATTTTTCATTTTCTTTTATTAGTATATAAAAACAAGAAAAATCAAAAAAATAAAAACATTGTCCTAAATAAAGATAAACAATTCATCATCAATATAATGTTTTCAACTGAAGCATTATCATAATAAGTTCCCAACAAAAGATTTAAAACTTGCCTTTTGTGTCACTTGCGAGGTACGGCTCACCTTTGATTGATAAACAAACTAAAAGAGGGGTATAAGGAGGGTTGTTCCGAGGAACTACGACCCGAAAGGAGAAGGTTTTTAATAGCTTCGCGCTTTCCCGCTCCTCCGCTCCTTTGTGCGTTTTTCTTTTAAAGAGCTACCGTGAAGCTTGTTGATTAATTAGTTTAAGTTGTCTTATCTCATTTTATCCTTTAATAAAATGAATTGTTTAGAAAACCTAAAAACCTAAAAATTAATCTTATTTTTCTTCTTATCCATTTAATGCTTGTTATATGTTTTCAAAAGTCCTTGATTAAATCTTTAAAAACCAGCCTTAAAATGGATCTGTATAGCTTAAAGGAGTGTTTGGCACAAGGGCCAAAATGGGTCAATTCTATGTCATAAATGGTTTGGGTCACTAAGACAGTTTTAACTAGTTTATTTAAGAAGAGTTAATCTATTGTAAAAGGTTGTCAAGATCGGTCGAATCAACACAACTCACATACATTCTTAGTCCTTTTTTGCTTTGGTCGCTGATTCTTCCCATACCCCTTCCTATTTTTTCTCACTTGTCTTAGCAACAAGATTTAAACACATAAAAAGTTGGCATTAACTCATTCTTTTGACGCAACAACAAAAGCTAGCAAAATTTTTCCTTCTCTCTTCCTCTCTTTTTCTTTGTTCGTCCACCACAAACAACGCCACTAGGGTGTTTGTTTTTCTTTCATCTTCAAGATTTGGGTTCATACTTATACTAGAGGCGTGTTTGTTGGTTTATTCGGGGTTGTTCGTAGATCGATTCAGGTTATATATATTTGAGTTTGATCATACTTTCAGTACTCCTTCTTTTATCTTGTAAGGTTTTCAAATTTCTTCATAATATCTTCATCATCTACATTATTTTTATGCACAACTTATCACCGTAATGCTTATTTTTTATCAATCAACACATAAAAACCTTTATTAAGTGGTTATAATATTAAAAGTTTCAATCTTTATACTTTCTATTAGTTTTTATATATAAAGTTTCAATATGTATACTTTCTATTGGTTTATAAGCCTATATTTTATAAAAAGATTCAATCTTTATACTTTTAAACATATTGTAAGTAAAAAGGTTTTCGCTTTATACTTGTTAATCGGTTTATAATCGGATTTTATGTAAAAAAAGTTCAAGCATTTTACTATGTGGTTAAGTTATAAAACTTATACTTTTTACAAATAAGTGTGATGTTTACGTTATTTGTATGTTTTAGTGCGAATCTTATATATATTTGAGGACTAGTGGCAAAATGTTTATGGTTTGGCAAGTAATTTATAGTTATGGTGATGGTGGTTTATGGATATTAGGAATAGATGAAACATTGGTGGAAGAGATTAGGTTAGAGAAAGTGTTGGTGGATTTTTTGGCGAAATAAAGCGGTAGTATAGAAATAGAAACACTTGTGTCAAAATCGTTTTTGCGGGTATTGTGTAGTGTGTGTCGGGTTAGGTTAAGAACAAAAAGCTTAAAATAGAAAAATATAATTAAATACCTTTTCATGGATATGTGGATCATTAAAAAACGAGTTTATAACGAAGGAGATATGATCATTTAAAATTCGGCTAAAAACTAGACTTTTTCCTGAAAAACATACACGTGTAAAAATAGTTGTTGATCTGAAACTGTAATGTCGCTTTTGAGCCCTTTCGAGTCCTAACCACTGTTCTTGTTCTAATAGTCTTTTGTAGGTATCTAAGCGATTCTTCGACGGTGGACATAAGAATCCTAAAAACGGGTATGTATTTGAAGAAGTTTCGCCACTTTAAAGGGTTTCAGCATAAAACTTTAGTTTATATAAAAATCAAAAGTTGTATTTTTTGGGAAAAGTGTTCGAACCGCGCCATTTTAGGCCGATCTTTAAGCATTACCGATTCGAGGATTATATAATGGGAAAACTTAATATAACTATATAAAGTTATATAAATCACGTTTTGACTTATTAATTTAATAAGTGACTGTATACTTTTTTTTAAACGCATATTGCTCATTTCAACGACCATTTATTCAAGCACTAAGCGCATTCATTATTTACATAGGTTACGTTAGGAGTTGTTGCTCGTCCTATACTTATTGATTATTCTCGAAATCAATACTTTGCCAAAGGTGAGTTTCATAGCCCCACTTTCTACTCGTTTTTACGAATACTTTACAAATCTCGGGGTGAGATACATTGCTTGTTTTATTTTGGAGGTAAGTACTTTTAAATATTTACGGATTAGCCTAAGTACCGATATCCCACTATGCCCATTATCATGAACCGTTAATTACTTGTTATAAGCGCGAGTGTTATAAATAGATTTTTAGGTTTACACATCCCATTCGGGTATGTTGTGCTTTCTGTATTGGAGGGTACCAATCAAACAAGACGTATACCATGTTGGAACTCTAGGTGGTCTAGGGATGGCCACCTACTCGGGCAATTTACTTTGCATTTATTTGCATACATAACATTGTTTAGCTTCAGTGTCACGAGCTTAGCGCAATCGTAAACACTTTTGTAATATTGTATGTGTTACAATAGTCATACACTTTTAAATCTTGCGGTCCACTCTTAATATTTACTTAAACCTATGAACTCACTAACTTTATGTTGACACTTTTCATCATGTATTCTCAGGTGCTTAACCCGTAAATATTATTTAAAGTGAATTGTAGTCCTCATGCATCATGGCATCATTTTAAGAAATTTTTATCTTAAACACCCGTTGATGTTATCAAACTTATCTTTTGCTTCCGCTATGACTTGAATATTTAATTTATGTAAAACTTTATTTCTTTTAAACTAATTGAACGATGTATTTTATTTTTCTAAAACATCCATTTAGTGGTCGTTCTCTTGTATCTTGTGCTTATTCATTATGAAGTCACCACCCCTGGATACCGTTCTGATGCAATATATTTTGGGGGTGTGACACTCCTGATTTCTCTTGTGCGCCTTAAATAAGACAAAACAAAAAATCAATGGCTCCCCATTCTCTTGTTGCGCCTAACCGGGAGCACTGTAAACTAACAAGTGCTTCCGAATTCACTTGTACGCCTCAAATAAGACAAAACTAAATGGTAAGGAGCACTCTAAGAGATAAAATGCTCCTGATTTCTCTTGTGCGCCTCAAATAAGACAAAACAAAAAATCCAATCCTCCCCATTCTCTTGGTATTTGCTCAAAAACAAATATGTATTAATGCATGTTAGGTAATGTTTTCAAAAAAATGCTTATAGACTTGTAAGGTTGTAAATCACATTTTGTAATTTGTAGATATTAAACAGAAATATATTTCTTTTGCATGTTAAATAGCAATGTTATAACGACACATGCATGGGTCATAAATGCATTTTTTATTTATGGCGATAGGGAGAGTATGCGAGAGGAAAAGTGGGGCGAGAGTGTATTTTGGTGCGCCTGGAGAGAGGGATAGCAAGGGGATAGGCAAAGTGAGAGGCGAGAGTATGTTTTTGGTGCGCTTGGCGAGAGGGATAGCAAGGGGAGAGGCAAAGTGAGGTGTTCATGGTTTCAAAGTGCTCCTTGGTCTCTTTTTGTAAACAAGAAAATTTTGGTTCATTTTGGTAAACACACTCGTGTTATTGTTCATTTTGGTAATTTTAGTTCTTGGAATGTTAAGGAGATCGTATGGGGTTCGGTAAGCTTATTGCCACAGCTCGCGGAACCCATCACCTTCTTTTTTGGTTCATGGACTTTATTCACTGAGTGCCGCCTCACTAAATGGTGAGTCTTTTTTCATAGACTCTGATTGAACACTTGAAGGTAACTCACTGAATGCTTGTTCATATAGTGACATGAGTAATGTTTGAGGATATCTAACACTTAGGATAATTTCTATTCAAATCCTAAGGTCAACACCATTGGGCATTGAATTGGCCTAACAATCTCCCCTTATTTGGATATAAAATAAGCCTAAGTGTTTTTTAGTGTAAGTGAGTAAATACAGCTTCTTCTTACACTGAATCTAGAAATCATGTAAAAGATACTGATAACATAAAAGTACTTTATTCAGGCTTAGGTTACAAAGACCTATCAGTCTAACGCCATTAACAAGAAGCAATAATAAAAGATCTAATAACTAGGTTTCATGCAATCATAAGTAAACACAATTAGATTTAGCCAAGCATGTTAGTTGAAAGCGATGAACAATTAATCAAACAACACATAAACCTATTGAATGACTAAAATGGTAAAAGAAGATCACTTCAATTAAACATCGAGTATGAGTGGGTACAAAAGGGTTTATAAACCTTAAAATTTGAGCATCAACTCTACAAAGATATCCCACGATACTCTACGTTTTCCTCCTTAAAATATGAAAAATAGGGTTCGTATATATAAAAAACAGGGTCTGACATTGTCGCTTAGAAATCCTAACGTCGCCAGCCCACCAAATCTTTTATGGGCTTCTTTAAGTCGGCTACCTTGACTTCGTCACCAAAGGTTGTGACGTCGTCGCCTTGAAACTTTGACGGCGTCAGAGGGAATCCTGACACCGTCTCCACGCACTGTAAATCCATAGCTTGATCAAACTCTTGTAGAGTTTCGTTCTTGTCCCATTTCTTCCCAAATTGAGCCCAAGTCACGTGTTCTTCCTCCAAATGCTAAAACATTAAAAAGAAATTATTAAGTACAATATTTAGGGATATTTGCATGATTTTAGGGGTTAAGTGACCCCGAAAAAGTGTATAAAATGACACTTTATCAACTAGATCATTAGGGATCTAGTTGGGGATTTGGTTATACTTCCAAGGGGAAGTTCTTAGAGATCATAGGTTAAGTCGAATCACGAGTTCTTAGGGATGGTTTCCGAGAGCAGAATACCATAGGTAGTAACTCTTCTTTGTGAGCACCGATCTTTGTGCATATCGGTGGAGTTAAGTTGTAATACGTTTATAGTCCACTATAAGGATTATACTAGGAATAGTATAGGTGTTGTGGATTCGCAACTAGACGTACGGAAGGACTAAACCCCTCTTCCCGAACCAGTATACATGGTGGTCTCTCTCTCTCTCTATCTACTTATTGTTCTCATTGCAAAGTAGATTAGTACACCACTCAGTTCCTTCGAGACTTGAAGTTTTGTAAACTTCAAAGAAGTTAAGAAAATCATATTCACCCCCCCTTTTTACGATTCTACATATCATAAAGTTCAATGCAGCATGTGACTGTGGCTTAGGTTGTATCCATTGAATATCAGACTGAGGTATACCCCTTAATAAGATCTTTTAATTGCCCATATAAAAGACCATGGTCTTTATTTCTCTAAGTTAAACTAGATGTCACCCAATGTAGCTAGCCACTGTATGCCCAAAACCATATCACATCCTCCTAAGGATAAGATCATAGCATCAATCACATAGGTGATTTCTCCAATTGTTACACACAATGCTTGACACATAAGGGTACTAGTCCTATCCTCACTATTAGACATAAAGACTTGTAATGGGTACATAGATTTCATCCTACACCTAATTCTTTTAGTAATATGCAAGTCCACAAAATTATGCGTGTGTTGATTAAATAAGTCCAACAAACCTTGAAAACTAGCGCGGAATATAAACTTAAAGAAAACACACACGTGACCCCAAACGTTACATTGTATTAATTAACGAATGAGCAAAGAAGAATGTACAAACTAGCATCCCCCTCATCTCTATTTATAGAGATGAGGGGGTAGAAACCTATCCTAAATAGAATAGGAAACATCCTTGCCTTTAAAAGGCAAGCTTATCTAATCCTAGTTATAGTCTATTCCTAATCTAAATTACAATGTACACTTAACCCCCTAACCTTAGTTTAAGTTTATTCCTAATATACAATAATTTTCACCTTAGGACTAACACTTAAACATAATCGATACTCAACATCTTCATCCAATGCTGAAACCTCAAACCGGGGACCGCCTTGTTAACCAGGCCTTGTACTTTAGTAATTTCCTTAGATTAGCTCTCATAGACTCCTTTCTTCTTTTCAGCAACATTACCCTCTGCACCCTTTTGACCAGGTACTCCGGTTACCGTAATGTTTGCCCCCACCTTTATACCAAGGTGTACCTTTTCTCGCTCCTTTACTAAGCAGTCCATGTTTGTCTTCACTTCAGGTTGCTTATCCTCCAACCATCTTTGAGCCACTACAGTATCATCGTTATTAACCTGAAAAACCTCAGCTTCACAATCCCTGCAGTTCTACCTCAAACCAAACATGTTTTTTTATCTTGTACTCCATGGAATCCTGTTTCAACGCCAGGACCAAGTTGTTTGAACCCAACTTGTTTGTGACCAAGTTGTTTGAACCCAACTTGTTTTGAACTTCCATGCTTTTGTACAATATTCTCATCGAGCTTTTCGATGTTTAACCTAGTATTCATACTAGCCATTCTTCTTTAACCTTGCTACAAACCTTGTCAAGTTGATTTTTAACCAACTTTACCGACAAGTCTCACAAGCCGTGTGTTAACCCCACTTTCTTGTAAAGATTGATCTACTAACCTTTAGAATACCTTAAAGCTTCGATCTTTCCACCTCAGGTCTACAACCTTGATATACCTTGTACTCCAAGTAATCACTTTTCCTGAATCCTGAGACAAAGCTAAACCTTACTTGTTTTCCAAGAACCATCAAGACTTAGAATACCAAGAAACCCGCGGACACCTTTAAGTCAACCTAGCTTCAAGAAACCAATGTAACCTTGGCTCTGATACCACTTGTTTAACAAATAAGTCCAACAAACCTTGAAAACTAGCGCGGAATATAGACTCAAAGAAAACACATACGTGACCCCAAACGTTACATTGTATTAATTAACGAATGAGCAAAGAAGAATGTACAAACTAACATCCCCTCTCATCTCTATTTATAGAGATGAGGGGGTAAAAACCTATCCCAAATAGAATAGGAAATATCCTCGCCTTTAAAGGCAAGCTTATTTAATCCTAGTTATAGTATATTCCTAATCTAAATTATAATATACACTTAACCCCCTAACCTTAGTTTAAGTTTATTCCTAATATATAACAGCGTACTTCCACAATCCAACAATATGTTTAGAACTTGTTTTCCTACAACCTCTTTTACCCTTATTGTGTGATAATTTTGGTTACCAATCAAAGCATTTAAGGAGATTTGAGCTATCATTTCAGTTTTTGGGACAGTTTCCTCAATCTGTTCAAGACTACCTAACTGATCCCCATCATCACTAGGAAAATTCTTTTCTAACACCTCAAATTCCTCATCTACCACTACCTCTAAAGAGTGTAATTGACTACTACATTTATGGCCAGCCACATATTTTTTATCACAGTAAAAGCATTTTCTTTTTTCTCCTCTAATTCTTTTTGGGTCATGTGACTCCTATAGGGTGTTTTGTTCTATCTATAACTACCTCTAATATTAACATTTGAAGATTTATTAGGCCTAGACACATAACCATTCCCCTTATTTGCATAACTATTCATAATATTAGCTTTAGGAGTGGTAAAATATGATTATACATCGGTTTGGTGGCCAAGATTGTGCTCTCTTTCATTTTTGCCAAACAATAGACATGGACCAAACTAGTTACTTTAAACATCCTGATAGACATACTGGTCTCTTTCTTTAATCCTCTAATGAACAAGCTAACTGCATATGCTTCACTCAATCCAGCCTATTCAATATACCTCCAAACAGTTCTTGATATTATTGCAAAGTGCCATCTTGCTTCAAGTTATTGAGTTCCACTATAGGATCTTCAAACACTGTCCTAAATCTATTCATTGTTTCTTCTTGATACATGTCCCATAGAGTATTTCCCCTAAATTTCTTCATAAACTATTGATGCCACACCAATCCCTTGCCATACACATGCATTAAGGGTAACTCCACCTTCATATCCTCAGGCACACCATTAATCTTAAGGAACTATTTACACCTATACACCTAGCCCTTTACATCTTTACCATGGAATTTGAGGATATCAATTTTAGTCATTCTTCCATAGTGATTTTGATTATTTGGAATGGTGTTGCCATTGTTTCTGTTGTTGACTCCAAGTACTTGTACCTTCACAACTCTTGAGCCTTGACTGTTCTTCATTGAATAATATTTTTGAAGCAAGATTCCTCTTATACTTTCATTAATGTCTTCCATGGCATCTTTAAGTCCTCCAACAGTTTCTTGAAATGACTCCATGCAGTGTTGTTGTTATTTCATGTGTTTACCATTGGTGATTAGTAATTATCACTTCTTCGTCTTCAATTAAGCAACGATTACTAAACGATGAGGGTTATTCACGAGTTCGTAAACAAAGAACTTAACCATTTATGGGTTGTTTACGTGATCACTATGATTGTTTAACACTTGATCATCTTCTTAGACTCTATTCTCGAGATTAGTTTTGGAGAGAAGGGTAAAGAAGCGGAAAGATAAAGAGGAGAAATTATAAAAAATATGTTCCAGAGATTTTTTTAAGAGAGAAGACATGAAATATGGAAAGCAAATCATGTTTAGTTACCTCTCTCAGTCTTCTTCCCAAAGTTGGGATGATTTGGAGAGAAGTAAATCTCCTTAATTTTTCTTAATCATCAAAATACCCTTTAACCTAATATACATGCTTCTATATAAGTGGCCTCTTTTTTTATTATTATCAAAATCAGTTGCAGTTCACCACCCAAATACAAACTACCGTATCATCCTTTTAACAAGTAAATTCATGATAAAAATTCTCCGAACTTATTTCTTTGACATGCTTGTTAATCATGTGTTTATGCCTAGATATATACTAATATGCTACTCTATGTTTTTAACAAAAGAAAACATCATTGTATACCTGTAGTATACAATTTCCATTATACAGTTGTAACTTTTGTTATAAATATGTGGTAGTATGCTACAATATGTTTTTATCAAAAAAAACAAATGATGTAGCCATTAACTGTGATGGAGCCATTAACAAAAAAAACAATAATTAATATTCTCCTAAAGAAATTCAAGAAACTATTGTCTTGCTTTTTTTTTCCGTCAAATGTTACTATCTGTTGAAAAAATAAGGATCAAATTAGAGAGTTTAACTTCTTAGCTAAGTTATGACAATGCCGGATTAATTTATGAAATGATGTACTAATTAGTTAACCTTTTGATAGTACTCTGGATAAACAAAATGTATTATGGGGCGTATATTTTGTAGAAGAGGTATAATTAATGAGAGATGATTTGCACACTCAAATTTTTGATTGAGACATTCACAGTACAAACAGTTAAAGCACATTGTAAAGCATTGTACAAGTATGTAATGCACATAAGAGAGTATCCCAATAAAAAAAGTGAGCGTGCAAATCAATTCTCATAACTAATTAGTGAAGGGTATAGTTGTAAATTTACTTGCTTTATTTCCCTTTTTTCTGACTTTGGAACACAATATTTTTTTATTTCTCTTTCCTTTCTTTCTAATTATGGAACACAAAAAGAAAATTATTATCACTTCATTTCTCTTCTGTTTAAGCCCCTCATTTTCTTTTACATCTTCTTCTCTTCTCTATCTAAAGGAACATAGTGTAAATAAATGAATCTTGTAGCAAACTTTCGCCGAAAAACTAAGGGTTGAGTCCATAGATAGCCCGTGAACTTTTCAAAAATTTCATAGTTATGTAACGAACTCTGAAAAATTTCATGATTACCCATGAAACTTGTTACAACTTGTTGAAATAGGTAATAATACTTGTTGAGTGACACATCACCATGACACCTACACCTACAAATTGTGACCATAACACCAATAAAGTATAAACATAAACATATTCATCCCATCAACATAAATCCATTCATCACAGTGAGTAGTTCTTTATTAATTAGATTTTAATTACAAAAATTAGAAAAACCCCAAAATTGTTTTGGTATGAGCTTAGGGCATCGACGAAGGTGGTTTCCGACAATGGTGGTCAATGGTTATTGATATTAATATAGATGTTCATTTAAGTTAAAAAGGGCCTTTAAGTGAAAATATGAAGTTTATATCTCTTTGATTTGCACAGAGGGTGTTTTGTGGTTTATTGAAGTCAAAATGGATTTTTAGTAAACTTAAGATTTGATAAGATAAGTTTGTTGATATTTTTAGTATCTGTCTTTAATTCTTTTAAAGTGAAAATAAAGTACTCATGTGATCATGTTTCCTGCATTTAATTGGCTTGTCGCCGATATCTTATTTCTTGTAATTATCTAATGAATGAACCTGAGATCTTGTATAACAGTTTTGTTTATGCTTTTGTACTTAAGATCGATGAAGGGTTTTGTGTTTCTTGCAATTATTTTGGTAAGAACAAACCCGAGATCTGGATTTATCTTGTTTTTATTTTAATTTATGTGTTTGGATCCGGAATATGATGCTTTGCCGGAATCTGCTTGTGTGTCGCCAGATTCTGCTGCTGAAGTAGTAGCTGGCTAACAATGGTGGTGTTTGAGAAAAGAAGAAGATGAGAGGTAGAGTTGGATGTAGTTTCATTGGCACCACGTATCATAATAAAAACTATATTATTCAGGTAAACTAGTTTCAAGGCCTGCCCGTTGGGCGGGGAGCTTTAAAGTATTGTTGGAAGAAACATTCACATCTTAATAATTGTTTGTTATTGTTTTTTATTGTTCCAGCTATTGCATATTATTTAGATAAGTTATAGTTGATTTAATGTTCACAAATAAATATAATTTAGTTAAGGATGAGTTGTTAAGGATTATTTTTGAAGATACAAATCTTAGTTGTATAATGTAAGATATAAATAATGTTAAATGATTCAATATTAAAAACAAAAAAATACAAAGAGAATAAGATGTACAATACAAAGACAATCAGAAACTTTAGCTTAAATGAGATGTACAATACAAAGAGAATCATAAACTTTAGTCATTGCTACTTGGAAATTGCAGTTATGCATATTTTAGAATAAAAAAGCCCTTGTAACTACTGACCCATCTTGATAACATGAAGCTAACGCTAATCCAAACGTATTTTTCTCTACTAATATTTATCATCCACGTAATCTTCTAACTCGAAAACACATCTACCCAACATTCTAATGAAAATTTAAAACAACATCCAAACAACGTATTTGAAAGATAAAATAATATAATATTAAAACTAAAAATAAGTGCATGTCTATATCGTAAAAGAGAGTATACTTATGGTGATGGTCTGCTTATGGTGATGGTTCGGAATGTGTTGATTGGTCTCAACATGTTCTGATGATTAAGAGTTTGCAGGCCTTTTCAGTAAGTATAAGCTTCTTTATGGAATCTATGGATTGCAGTCTGTATCAAGTGATTATGAATTTGTTGTTTTTAGGTTTTAGTCTTTTCTATTGTATTAATTAGGATTATGTATTTGAGCATGGGATTTTTCCATTGCCCTTTTGTTTCTAGCCAAAGGATGGGAAGGGTTTAGGGATGTGTCCTAACCCTTTCACTTTGGTTTTTCTTTGTACAGCTTTTGCCAATTTTGGCTTTTCTTTTTATAAATTTACCTTCCCAAAAAAAGAGAGTATACTTTATAGTTAAAAAAAAGTAAAAACAATAAAACAAAGTTTCAAGCATCTTCACCATCAATTGATGTTATATGTGTTATAGCTTCCAAGCATCTTTGTGCCCCCTTATAATCAAGTGCCACCTTATGATCAAGAAATTAATCTCTTTTTGTAGCTTCTATAGCTCCTCCTTTATAGGCCATCATCAGTTGAGAGGCATAACTGTTCACCACATAACTTACCAATAAAGACCTACAAATAATATTTGCTTCACGTTATTCATGTAATCAATTTCATACCATATCCAACCACTCTTGGACATTTTAGTCACCAATATCGCTAAATAATCATGATTGAATGAAATCAGACTATAGATAACTAAGTTGATTCCCTGGATAGATACTGTATTGGGCCAATGGGTGAGATCTTGTACTAAACCAAGTAATGAGATTGATTCCCTGCACAATCCAAGATAAACTGTTAGTCTTATCGTAGGGACGGACCCCACGATTAGACTTTGGCGTGACAGTAAGTACACATATTTGTCAGAGAATGTCAGAGTGGGTGTGTGTAAAATATGATTCGAGAATCGTAACTTGTGGGGTGTAAAAGTACCCCTTTTTATAAGTGAGCAAAATACTAGGTTTTCCTAGTATTTCGCTTGGGCATAAGTGGGACCCTCATCAGGCAAGAGTCCACTTGTAATCGTGACTTGCAGATATGGGCTTGCTTAGCGGACTTCCGTTGGCATGCGGAAGTATCCTTTGGAAACCTTTCGTCCATCTTACTGCCTCCGGACCGTAGCCAGTTTGGCCTGGACTTAGCTTTGGTTCGTTGTGCTTTTTGACTGTTCTATTGGGCTTGGGCCCATGTATGACTTATGTAGTCCAGTCCCAAAGGCCCGCTTTACATATTATACATCATCAAGTCCCCCAGTCTATTATGTCTATTGCGTGCGACTTAGTAGCGTGCGATAGATATTACTAGACTCAGGTTCCGATATTGCTCTTTTCCTTGCATCTTCCGCGATTGTTAGTTTCTCTGTGATTGTTAGATTCTCCGCGATGTTTCTTTTCCCTTGTTAGGTGAGATGTGGGTGACGTGGTTGCTTTGTGGCCTTTCACATTCTGACTGATTTGACTGTTTAGTCCACTTGATCAACTGTCATCACTATTTTTACTTTTGATCATAACCGTTGACTCAGAGGTCATGGCCACGTGTAAGCATCTGAAAAGACCTTGAATTTACTATACCGAGAGTATAAATACTCGTTTTGATTTTCACTATTTTCCTTTTCATCTTCTTTTACTTATTCGACATTGTTAAGATTTTTTAAGCTTTTAAACCTTGTTTCATCTGTGCTTTACCATTCTTTAAAGAGTTTCAAGTGTTCAGGTTAAGTTTCTAAACTCCTTTCTTCCATTATGAGTGCCATTACATATATTAAGTGTGCCCTTACCCAGAAAGCACTTGATGCTTTTTGTACGAAATATCACATCCCGGATGAGGTACACCCTGTTTTACCCAATTAGAACGACACCATGCATGAAAGGCCTGCCAGGAAGATTGGATTGTACACTAGATTTTTTTATTGTACAATAGTTCTTTTGTTATGCCAACTTTAGGTTAGACTTGTCTGTTTTCTTGTTTGATGTGCTTAGGCACTTTCGTATCAATTTATCTTATCTGTCCGTGATTCGGTGCTCGCAAAAAGGTTTTCCCATTTTGAAATCTTGTGCCATGTCTATGGGGGTCTTACCAAGGTTGGGCTATTGCGATGCTTTTATGTAAAATTCCAAAATAGAATGGTATGGATGTAATTTAGTAAAATGTTACCGTTAATGCTGCCACATGCTATAAGCAACCCTTGCTCCTTAAAATTGAATTGATCACTTCTTTTGGGTGGACGACTTTGCTTGCCATGCTTATTTTCCATGGCATACTGCCAAAAATGTCACTAGAGATCCTGCTCCAGTAGCGGCGGACTTTAATGCACAAGACTACGCTACTCTTGTTGCTCACCCTTCTCCGTTTTAGAAGTTCCCAGAAGCATTCCTGTGCTTAGTTGGACTAAACCGCTATTACCCTTTTGATGAGGAAACTTATCCCCGGTTTTTGCATAAGAACGGAGAGGGTAGGTGCCTTTGGTTGTATATGTGTCATGCATTTTACCATTTATTTCTTTGTTTCTAACTGTGTGTTTGTTTTACACAGACATGGATATATTTGCTTTCATACATACCTCAGATCCCACCAAGGTGAAGGTTGTTGAGCGGGAACGGAAGGAGGATGAACCTTTGTTGCTGTAGACAACCGTTGGTTGCACAGTTCCTCTACGTCTAGTTGCACCTGATCGTGCTGAAAGTGAGTTGGAAGCAAGTGTTGACAGACTTTTTGACGAGGGTGGAAGTGGTGATCAAACGGAACAGGGAGGTTCCACAAGTAGTGGGAGAGGTGTTGATATTCAGCTGGTTAGTGAGGCTACAGATACTGTTGCTTAAGATGTGGCTCCTTTATAGCCAAGACGTCAAAGGAAAAGGAAGACTGTAATAGTGGATGCTGGTGAGTCTTTACATCCTCCCAAAAGGTTAAGGGAGGATCACAGAACCCCGAGTGAGGCTTACGTAGGTGGCAAGTCTATGTCTGCAGTTCAGTGGTTGCTTGCTAGGGCTGTGCTGAATGCTGAGGTCAGGGGTGAGGCTATTCCTACTTTGCCCTTCGTTACATCTTCCGTATTCGCCATGCCGAAGCGTGAGGGCGGAGATCATACTGACTCCGTGGTTGGACTTAACCTTCGAACTATTAGTGCACCTCAAAGGTTTGTTATTTCTTCAGACTCTTCTCACCATTCTGGTGCTAATGTTGCGGAGGCTAAAGTTGATTCTCTTGTCAGGTCTTCTATTCTAGTAATGACAGTTGTTACTACCGTTATCGCAATGACTGATCCTGCTTTGGTTGTTAAAGAAAAACCTGTTACACTCTCTCTGTTTTCTGTTGATTCTTCTTCAGCTGGTGAAGCTGATCCCAACACTGGTGTTTTTTAGATCTTACTCATAACGAATTTCTTGTTGGTGGTATCCATACCGTTATCGACCCTGATACTGATCTTCAGAAGACTTATGTTCCTCAATGGAGCGTGACCAATGGGTCTCGCCTTGATGACAGTCACGTCTGCTGTGAGATGGTTGATGAGTTTGCTCCTCCTAAGTTTTTTGGGTCTGTTCGTAGAATGGAACATGACCAGTTATTCACTGAGTTTAATGTTAGAGTTGCTCGCCAAATGTCTCTGAGTGCTGAAGTAAGGATGTGTGTAGAGTACAATGTTAAGGAGATGAGGAGGTTGAAATTTGTTGTTGAGAAGCAGGATGAGTTACTGAAGAGTAGGGAAAGAGAGATTGAGAATTTGAAGGCGCAGCTATTGCTAAGGGAAGCGAAAGTCGCAGAGGCTATTCGCCTCCGTGCTGAAGCTTCTAATCTTGGAGCTATTGAGAATTCCTTTTAGGATGAGACGAATGCTTTGAGGGAGCGTAACGTCATCCTTGAAAAGGAGCGGAATGCTCTGGATGTGAAGGTGACATAACTTGAGGCTTCAGCTGCAAGTAAGGGACGTGAGCTTACTGATATGAATGCTCAGCTTACTTCTGTTAAATCTCAAAATGAAAACCTTATAGATCGGGTACGCACTTTTACACTTAAGTTTTTTCTCTTCTCTTCTTTTTTATTTTCTTATATGTATATTTCCACGTAATTGTAGGTTCATGAGCTGGAGGTCTCTTCTTCTGGACTTCAAGAGAAGATCACGGTGTTTGAGGATTGTATGGGTCAGCTTGAGAAGTTCCAAGATGACCGAATGAAGGAAGTGAATGATACAAACTGTATGCTAATTTTATTGAGATGGCTCTTCACTTAGAAGAGAGGTTCTATCCTCACCTTCTCACTACCATTTCCAGCCATCGATGGCTTCTTACCTATGGCATGGAGCTCGCTATCGCTAAATGCCTAAACTTTCCTGAATATCTTTCTGCCCTCGGAGTGGCTATTGGTAAGGCTATTGAGAAGGGCATGCACGATGGATTATCTGCCGGAATCACCCATGGCACAGAAGGTAGAGCTTTGACAGATGTTACTGCGTATAATCCTTCTGCGAAAGCTGATTACATTTTTGCTTTGCAACAACTTCAAAATTTTAATTTCTCCTTGCTTGCGGAGTTGAGATCCAACAGGGATGCTAGTATTGACACTCTAATGAACATTCTTCGTCTGGAAGAGACTCTTGCTGAAAGATTAAGTTTGACTGAGTCGCAACCTCATGTTGACCAGCTGATGGTCCCCATTCATCATTCACTGGATAAAGTTGTCGTTGGTGCTACCGCTCTGTCACTTGCCCTGGATGTTTCTAATATCCGGGTCCGGAAGATTAAAGATAATATTGCAAATCAAAGGTCAGCTCTTCGTGACGTTTTTATTCCTTTATCCAAGGTTTTTTCTGCTGAGTTTTTGATGGGTACGGAGGGTACTTCTGATGTTGTGCCTGCTACTGCTGACACTACCACGACCCTGTCCATAAATTTTGCTTCTGCCAGTATAATTGCTCCTATCTCTGTTGATGATTATGAAGTTGTGGGCACGGATGACCAGGCGGATGCTGATGGGAATGCGAAGCCCTTTCCTAATGTTGATGATGTGGAATTGAATATTCCTCGGTAATTTGTTTAGATATCTGACCTTGGTCGCATGTGACCATTTTGTTATAGCCTTTTCTGTGTAAACAATTTGTCTAACTGTTTTTGTCCGCTAAGTGTCGCGGTCATTTATGACCTTTTTGGGTGCGGTAAATTACACTTTGTATAATTTAATGTTTTAATCTTTGTTTATGGTTCCACTATCGTTTTAATATCATGATGACATGTTTAACTGCATAGTCTTACTTGAATATATATGGGTTATCCTCCTTATACTGGGTTTACAATACCTCTTACGTATACTTGAGTGAATTGTTAGGTTTACTCATCCTTTTTGTTATACGGAATAACGTTTGTTGGGTCATGCCCTATTGCGTGCACGTCTTAATCACATGAAAAATAACTTTGCAAAGTAAGGAATAAGGAATTTAAGGAAAAATTTATGAAGGTAGCTAGGCTTCACTTTTATTGAAATTTTTAAAAGACATTACAATGTATAAATAAGATAAATTAAGATGCATTACCCCTACTGCGAAGTCCGCGTGGGCGGGCTGCTTACATTTTGTGAATGTAACATTTCTTGAGGTTGCTGACATTCTAAGTTCGCGGAAGATGCTTTCCATCACGATCTCTTAACTTGTATGCTCCCTTTCCAAGTGCTTCCGTAACCTCATATGGTCCTTCCCATTTGGGCCTAGCTTCCCTGTGTCTTCCGCACAGCTTGCCTCGTTTTTGCGGTACACTATGTATCCTAGTTTAAAACTCGTACTTCTAACTTTGGAGTTGTAATACCTTTCCATTTTTGCTTTGCTCTTTGCCTCACGTATTGCTGCTTGCTCTCTTCTTTCTTCCAATAGGTCAAGGTTGATTTCCAAAGCTTCGTTGTTTTGTGCTAGGTCTTACGCTGTCTTAGTTGGTGGGCATGCCTTTTAGCTGGGGACGATGGCTTTCGTTCCGTATGTTAATGAGAACGGAGTGTCTCTATTGCTAGACTTTATCATAGTGCGATGTGCCCATAGAACATGAGGAAGCTCTTCCATCCAGTTCTTGCTCCTTTCATCCAGCCTTGCTTTTATTCCTTCTCCTAGACTGCGATTTGCTCTTTTGACTAGGCCATTTGTTTGCGGATGTTTAACAGAAGCAAAGTGTTGGCAGATACATAGTTTTTCGCACCAATCTTTAAATGGATTATCCCTGAACTGTATTTCATTATATGAAATAATCTCTCCTGGGAGCCCAAATCTACAGACAATGTTGTCCCACATGAATTTTTTGATTTGATTGCCAGTAATGGTTGCCACTAGTTTTGCTTCAATCCACTTTGTAAAGTAGTCGACAACTACTATCAAAATTTTTACTTTCATAGGCCCTTCCGAAAAGGGTCCATCTATGTCAATTCCCCACTTATAGAATGGCCATGGAGACGTGATTGGGGTTAGCTTTTGCTGTGGATTCCTTGGAACAGGTTTATGAACTTGACAGTCTTGGCATGCTCTTATTAGTGCCCTAGCGTCCTTATGCATAGTAGGCCAATAATAACCAATCCTTAAGGCATTAGCTACAACGGATCGTGTGCCTGCGTGCATGCTGCAAGATCCCTCATGTATTTCTCTTAAAACATAGTTTGCTTGAAGTGGCCCTATGCACCATAGCCATGGTCCAAGGAAAGACTTTCTGTAGAAAGTCCCATTAATTACATCAAATCATTGCGACTTGCATCTTACTGCTCTTACTTTTTTCACATCCGCTGGCAGAGTTTCATCTTTGAGTTATTCGAAAATAAGGGTCATCCAGGTATCTCCTTCTTCTTCTACTACTGCCAGTATTTCCACTTCGCTTATGGATTTTTATTTCAGCTCTTCGACCAATACTTGCTTGCTCAAGTGTGCAAAGCTTGTAGATGCTATTTTGCTTAGTGCGTCAGCTTTTTTATTTTCACTTCTAGGGACTTGTCTGATTGAGAACGCTTTGAAGCTGCTGGTAAGTGTTCTTACTTTTTCCAGGTATCAGATCATGTCAGCTTCTTTGGCAACGTATGTTCCGTTCACTTGGTTAGCCACCAATCGTGAATCAACATTTGCTTAAAGATTTTTAACACCCATTTGTTCCGCTATCCTTAATATGACAATCAAAGCTTCGTACTCTGCTTCATTGTTTGTTGCGTCAAACCTGAATCTTAGGGCATAAGTGAACTCCGTTCCTTCTGGGTTTGTGAGTATCAGTCCTGCTCCGGAACCATCTGTGTAGGAGGATCCATCCGTAAACAAAATCCATGGTTCAGGGAGTTCTTCTTCCACTTCCATCAGAGTATCCAGAGAGTCCTCTTCTGGTCGTTCGACTATAAAGTCTCCTAATATCTGCCCTTTTACTGATACTATAGGTCTGTAATGTATTGTGTATTCTTCCAATTCGATGCTCCATTTCTGTAGCCTCCCTGCTACTTCCAGTCTTGATAACACATGATGTATCGGTTGATCCGTGATTAATATGATTGGATGTGCTTGAAATTATCTCTTTAGGCGCTTACTAGCATGTACTAAGGCCAACACTAACTTTTCCATTGACGTATTGTTTATTTCTGGACCTCTCAATGCCCTGCTGACAAAGTAGATGGGCATCTGTCTGGCTTCCCTTTCCGTCATCAGGACCACACTTACTATCTCTTTTGCTGCTGCCAAATAGACAATAAGTTCCTCTTTTTCCATTGGCGCAGTTAACATGGGGAACTCACCTATTAGATGCTTCATTTTCTTAAATGCCTCTTTAGCTTTCACAGTCCAATGAAAATTACTTTTGTTCGTGCATTTTTTCAAAGTTTTAAAGAATGGTAATGATTTCTCTGCTGATTTGGCCAAGAACCTGTTCAGGCTTGCGAGTTTTCCGTTTAACGTTTGCATGTCTTTTAGGAATTTTGGGGACTAAAGACTTAAGACAGCGTCCACCTTATCTGGACATACTTTCAGTCCCTTAGTGTTGACTTTGTACCCTAAGAACATTCATTCCTCTACCCCAAAAGTACACTTTTTAGGGTTTAGTTTCATGTTAATTTCCCTTAGAGTTTTAAATGTTTCTTCTATATCCCTGACCACCTCATCTTCTGTACGGCTTTTGATGACAAGATCATCCACGTACACTTTGAGATTTCTGCACTTCTGTTTGTGGAATGCTCTATCCACCAGACGCTGGTAAGTTGCCCCAGCATTTCTCAGACCAAAAGGCATCTTTGTATAGCAAAATATTCCTTGGCTTGTAATGAACGCTATTTTTTCTTTATCTTCTTTTGCCATTTGTATTTGGTGATAGCCTTTATACACATCTAGGAAACACTTGAAAGGCAATCCACATAAGGATTCTACCCTCTAGTCTATTTCTGGTAGCGGGTAACCATCTTTTGGGCATGCTTTGTTTAAATCTTTGAAATCAACTCACATTTTTTTTTACCATCATTGGGTTAGACAACCAGTCATGGTAGTGTACTTCCTTCATTATTCCTGCCTCTACGAGTTTCCTAACTTCTTCATGTATTGCCTGATTTCTATCAGCTGCTTGCCCTCTTTCTTTTGTCTAACCAGAGAGCATCCCTCCCGCTCATTTAAGCGATGTTCCGCAATGTGTCTTGGGACGTCGGTCATATTCGCAGGCTTCCACATAAAAATGTCTAAGTTACATTGGAGTAGACTATACAACTTGTTGCGGCCTTCCTCAGTGAGAGTGGAGCCAATCATTACTGTTTGTTCCAGATATTCTGGGTTTATTGCCACCTTGACTCTTTATTCCACTATTGGTTTGGTAGCCGGAGGGGTTCCTTCAGGTTCGGAGACCATCGCGCATTCCAGCGGGACCAACCTGCTACTTTTTAGGGTAATCACTCCTCCTTCTACCAGAAGCTTCAGCATTCCGTGAGCTGTTGATGGAACCGCTTGTAATTTTCTGACTCCTGGTCTTCCAATAATTACATTGTACGGAGATGGTGATCTTACAACCACAAAGTTCATCCAAGCTGAAGTGGAGTGTTCTTCATCCCTAATCTTTACCAATAGTTGTATTTTCCCTATTGGCCATATTATCTCACCACTGAATCCAATCAAAGGGGTAGTGGCCGACTTCAATTGGTTTTTGATTTTCAGACGAAGTCGGCTAAAGCAATGCTCATACAGAATTTTTGAGGCTGATCCGCCATCCATGTACATGTGGTGTATGCAGTGGCCTCCTATTTCTGCCTCGATGATCATTGGACCTTCCATTCTTTCATCTTCCCCTAAAGGTGGGAAAAAGATTTATGGGTCAGGAGAAATGCTCTGTGTAATTCTTTGTCTAACCACCCTTTCCTAAGGTTAGACCATTAGGATAGCTAATGCTTTATCCTTCCCGGAAGTTTCCCCTTTCTTTGCCACCTTAGGCTGTTCCTTTCCATTATTTTGTTTGAGCTCTTTGATCATGTGTGATAGCTTTCCTGCCTTTAGCATTTCTTCAATCTGTTTCCTCAGGTGCATACACTTATGCCCTACTTTACCATGGAACTCGCAAAATTTTGCATGGTTTCGTTTCTCAACTGGGGTTGTAATTGGTGGTGGGGCTTTGAATTTTCCTTTGTCTAAAGCGAAGATTTCTTTGGGGGTCTTTGTGAGGAGCGTAAATTTATCTTGCTTCCTTTCTGACCTCTGCTGGTTCCGGAATCCTCCTTTTTTGAAATTTTGCTTCTGGTTACCCTCTTGCTGTTTCCATGGTGGAAATGATTTCTTCCACTCGTGATTCGAGGCTGCCACTTCCCCCCTGAGGAAAGATGTGGTCACTCTCATCATTTTGTCAACTGTTTTCAGGATTTTGTCATGAAGACGTTTGATGAGTTCAGGGTTTGTAATTCCATGCATGAATCCATAGATTCTCATGCATTCTGGTGCTCCTTTGACATCCTTGCTTTCTAGCTTGTATCTTTTCATAAAGTCTTTTATAGATTCTCCCTCTCGCTGTTTGATGTTATGGATCTCAATGGGATCTTTGATGCACTTCTTCTACTAGAGATAATTTTCCAGGAATGCTTTCTTCAGATCGTCATAACTATCTATTGATTCAGCCAGAAGGTCATCAAACCATACCCTCGCGTTTCCTGTTAGCGTAGAGTTAAACATGTGACACCAGGTTGGCATAGCCTACCGTTCTGTTTTTGCTGCCGCCTGAAAGATTTTCAAGTGATCCTTCGTATCTTCACTTCCGTCATATGTCTTAATGTGGCTGGGCATTCTTGTTTTTAGGAATTCGAAGTAGCGGATTCTAGGTGTAAAAGGATCTACCTCTTTACACACCTATGGTTGGGATAAGTCGTCCTCCTCCCTACATGATTTCTTCTTTTTCGATCTTGACTTCGAGTGCCCACCTCCACTATCCTCACTTTCTGAGAGTACTTTGGTATATCTTGAGTGGGAGCGCTGACTGTAGCTGTCTGAGCGTGCAAACACACTATTCCTTCTACTTCCTATCCTTTTGAACATGCCTTCTTCTTTAGATTTTTGTCTTGGCAATCTTGACCGCTCACGTCTTATTCTTGAAAACACGCTAGGTCTTGGGCTACAAGAGAGCCTAGATCTGTGCCTTTTTTCATGTTCCTTGGTGCTCAACATCCTTGATTCGGAATACCGTGATGTCCCGAAGCATCCTTCGAAGTTAAGTCGGGCTTTTACCTCTTTCATCTATTCGTTTCTTTCTTTCTCTTTGTTAAACTTTTCAGCTATGATTGGCAGCAATTGGTTATAGTTCTTGTCGTAATACTCTCGGAGGGCTGTGTCAGACGCGGGCCCACCTCGGTCTTACGAAGTTGGTTCTTTCCTTCTCCCTACCGTATTCCGCACGACAGACGTGGGTTGGCTAGGGGTGGGTTGTTCGTGATTACTCATGGTGAGTATTTTTATAGAACGCAGTTGTATTCTGGTCCCATGGATGGTGCCAACTTGTTAGTACAAAATATGTTACAGGTTGGAAAGATGGATCTGGTTAGATACTGGACTGGGCTAATGGGTGAGAGCTTGTACTAAACCAAGTAATGAGATTGATTCCCTGCACAATCAAAGATAAACCGTTAGTCTTACCGTGGGGATGGACCCCACGATTAGACTCCGGCGTGAGAGTAAGTACACATATTTGTCAGAGAATGTCAGAGTGTGTGTGTGTAAAATATGATTAGAGAATCGTACCTTGTGGGGTGTCAAAGTACCCCTTTTTATAGGTGAGCCAAATACTAGGTTTTCCTAGTATTTTGCTTAGGCCTGTTGATGGGCTTAAGTGGGACCCTCGTCAGGCAAGAGTCCATTTATAATCGTGACTTACGGATATGGGCTTGCCTAGCGGACTTACGCTGGCTTGCGGAAGTATCTTCTAGAAACCTTTCGTCCGTCTTACTGCCTCTGGACCGTAGCCAGTTTGGCCTGGGCTTAGCTTTGGTCCGTTGTGCTTTTTGACTGTTCTATTGGGCTTGGGCCCATGTATGACTTATGTAGTCCAGTCCCAAAGGCCTGCTCTACATATTATACGTCATCAGTTAACCTTTTGATAGTACTCAGGATAAACATAATATATTATGGGGCGTATATTTTGTAGAAGAGGTATAACTAATAAGAGATGATTTGCACACTCAAATTTTTTGATTGAGATACTCACAGTACAAACAGTTAAAGCACATTGTAAAACATTGTACAAGTATGTAATGCACACAAGAGAGTATCCCAATAAAAAAAGTGAGCGTGCAAATCAATTCTCATAACTAATCTTTAGTTGTTAGTTAGTGAAGGGTATAGTTGTAAATTTACTTGCTTTCTTTCCCTTTTTTGCCGACTTTGGAACACAAAAATTTTATATTTCTCTTTCCTTTCTTTCTAATTCAGGAACACAAAAAGAAAACTACTATCACTTCATTCCTTTTTTATTTAAGCCCCTCATTCTCTTTTACATCTTCTTCTCTTTCCTATCTAAACTAAGGAACATAGTATAAATAAATGAATCTTATAGCAAACTTTCGCCGAAAAACTAAGGGTTGAGTCCATAGATAGCCCATGAACTTTTCAAAAATTTCATAGTTAGGTAACGAACTATGAAAATTCTAGGATTACCCATGAAACTTGTTACAACTTGTTGAAGTAGGTAATATTACTTGTTTAGTGACACATCACCATGACACCTACACCTACAAATTGTGACCATAACACCAATAAAGTATAAACATAAACATATTCATCCCATCAACATAAACATAAACACCCCCTTCATCCCACCACCTACGGTATCATCCCATCAACATAAATCCATTCATCACAGTGATTAGTTCTTTATTAATTATATTTCAAATACAAATAATTAGAAAACCCCAAATTTGTTTTGGTATGAGCTTAGGGCCTCGACGGAAGTGGTTTTCGGTGATGGGACCTTTCCGGCGATGGAGGTGGTTTTCGACCATGGTGGTCAATGGTTATTGATATTAATATAGATGTTCATTTAAGTTAGAATGGGTTTTTAAGTGAAAATATGAAGTTTATATCTCTTTGATTTGCACAGAGGGTGTTTTGTGGTTTATTTAAGTCAAAATGGATTTTTAGTGAACTTAAGATTTGATAAGATAAGTTTGTTAATATTTTTAGTATCTGTCTTTAATTCTTTTAAAGCGAAAATGAAGAAGTACTCATGTGATCATGTTTCTTGCATTTAATTGGCTTGTCGCCGATATCTTGTTTCTTGCAATTATCTAATGAATGAACCTGAGATCTTGTATAACAGTTTTGTTTCTGATTTTGTACTTAAGATCGATGAAGGGTTTTGTGTTTCTTGCAATTATTTTGTTAGGAACAAACCTGAGATCTGAATTTATATTGTTTTTATTTGAATTTATGTGTTTGGATTCGGAATATGATGCTTTGCCAGAATCTGCTGGCGTGTCGCCGGATTCTATTGCTGAAGTAGTAGCCGGCTAACAATGGTGGTGTTTGAGAAAATAAGATGATGAGAGATAGAGTTGGATGTAGTTTCATTGGCACCACGATATCATAATAAAAACTATATTATTCAGGTAAACTAGTTTCAAGGCCCGCCCGTTGAGCAGAGAGCTTTAAGGTATTGTTGGAAGAAATATTCACATCTTAATACTTGTTCGTTATTGTTTTTTATTGTTCCAGCTATTGCCTATTATTTAGATAAGTTATGGTTGATGTAATGTTCACAAATAAATGTAATTAGCAAGAGAGTTTATAAGATTATTTTTGAAGATACAAATCTTAGTAGTATAATGTAAGATATAAATAATGTTAAATGATTCAATATTAAAAACAAAAAAATACAAAGAGAATAAGATGTACAATACAAAGACAATCAGAAACTTTATCTTAAATGAGATGTACAATACAAAGAGAATCATAAACTTTAGTCATTACTACTTGGCAAATGCAGTTCTACATATTTTAGAATAAAAAAGCCCATGTAACTATTGACCCATCTTGATAACATGAAGCTAACGCTAATCCAAACGTGTTTGTCTCTACTAATCTTTATCATCCACGTAATCTTCTAACTTGAAAACACATCTACCCAACATTCTAATGAAAATTTAAAACAACATCCAAACAACGTATTTGAAAGATAAAATAATATAATGTTGAAACTAAAAATAAGTGCATGTTTATATCGTAAAAGAGAGTATACTTATGGTGATGGTCTGCTTATGGTGATGGTTCAGAATGTGTTGATTGGTCTCAACATGTTCTGATGATTCAGAGTTTGCTAGCCTTTTCAGTAAGTATAAGCTTCTTTATGGAATCTATGGATTGCAGCCTGTATCAAGTGATTATAAATTTGTTGTTTTTAGGTTTTAGTCTTTTCTATTGTATTAATTGGGATTATGTATTTGAGCATGAGATTTTTCCATTGCCTTTTTGTTTCTAGCCAAAAGGAAGGGAAGGGTTTAGGGATGTGTCCTAACCCTTTCACTTTGGTTTCTCTTTGTACAGCTTTTGCTAATTTTGGCTTTTCTTTTTATAAATTTACCTTTCCCAAAAAAAAGAGTATACTTTATAGTTGAAAAAAAGTAAAAACAATAAAACAAAGTTTCAAGCATCTTCACCATCAATTGATATTATATGTGTTATAGCTTTCAAGCATCTTTGTGCCCCCTTCTAATCAAGTGCCACCTTATGATCAAGAAATTAATCTCTTCTTGTAGCTTCTATAACTCCTCCTTTGTAGGCCATCATCAGTTAAGAGGCACAATTGTTCACCACATAACTTAACAATAAAGACCTACAAATAATATTTGCTTCACGTTATTCATGTAATCAATTTCATACCATATCCAACCACTCTTGAACATTTTAGTCACCAATATCGCTAAATAATCATGATTGAATGAAATCAGACTATAGCTAACTAAGTTCCCACCAACCTCATTTGCTATTATACACTAATAATGTAAAACTTTATATTAGGTTTGTATGCTTAGAGATATATTTTAGATGACTTTGAGCCTATTCATCATATGACCTAATATTTTTAGCTTTACCTTTTCACCCGACTATTATAAAAGACCAACCCAACCTAACCCAACCTAGTTGTAAGAGAATGGATCAAAATCAGAAACTATAATTATAAGTGTCAACGTGCACCCTTAAGTAACAAATCATGAGACTCCAAAGAAAGAAATGGATCACCTGGATAAACAATATGCAAGTTCAAGGCTGCAAGCACAGTCGATAATCAAATCCATTTCTTAATGACTTGGCTAGATTCTGATGGCAGGACAACTGAATCTAAAGCTCTACAAGAAAGTTGATGTGATAATTTTAGCATTGAAATTAGCAACTTTCATACCTAGCATGTAAAATTTATTTGTGAATGACCTGTATAGAAGTAATGCTCCAGTGCATAGTAGTGAAGGCAAAATTCAAAATAGAAGGGTTCACAAAGGAGAGACTCAAATCAGGTATTCTCGAAAGCTGAGAGTTTACTTCCACAACACCAAAGATCTTATTAATCATGTTAAACAGACCCATCAAATTAGTTAAAATAGTTGTGGGCAATCTCATATTACATTATTTATAGCCATTTATTGTTGTTTGCAAGAAACTGGTTAGTTACCGTTCAATATTCGACCCGCACATTAGCAAAATTATGAACACCAGAACTTAGTATTGAAACTTAAAGTAGGATTATCAGTTAAAAAACCCATATCCAAACACCCCAAAACATATAATTAGATAGCTGGTAACTGAGTAAAGTCATGGTAAGAAGGAGTAGTACATACCAGAAGAATTGCGTAAGCATCATTCTATTTTCTCATCCTCAATAACCTCAAACACATGATCTATTAAAATTGATGATTTCCTCTCCATCAATTCTCCCGACACTTTGACTCCACCGGTGGTCCAAGAGATACTTTCTTCTTCTATCTCTTCAACCTCCGACTATGCCTATCTGAAAATATTTTTTTTAGGTAAAGGGTTTCCCCGGTAAAATTTATTACTCCAAAAAATAGTTAAGTACAAAGTATGCGGGTGAGTCCCACATCTCCGCCCGTTACATAGGCAAATACCTTATTTCCGTTATAATAGGAAAATTTGTGTTTCAAACTACTTTTGAAGTATATAACGTTTAAACACTTCTTTCATTCATGATTTTTAATTTTATACATAAAAATTTGGCTAATTACAGTAACAATTGAACTCTTTATACAAAATGAACTTGGTTCATTTACCTTCCTCCAACTTCTTTTCCAATATGTGGTAGCAATATCAAATTCCCTATGTGATGAACTGATACGTAGTGGACAATAAAATAAGAGCCATGAATACAAACTACAATAAGTCATCAACCCAATTACAATTAAATAGATGTAGACAAAGAACAAAGCATGACATCTTTATATTAAAATTTTCATTTTTCATCGAAGAAACTTGTTAGAAAACTAAGTTACAGAATATAATACCCTAGGTTTCCATCAATAGACGAAGCATATATGAATATAATACCTCTGGTTTCCATCAATAGATGAAGCATTTGTTTGGGTAAGCTCATGCCCAAAAGTTCATTTATTTTCATATAGTCTCAAAAGAAGGAGTTGATCGTATTGACTTATTTGTCGCCAAAAAAAACAAAAAATTTTCGAAATAAGCTTTACCAAACACGCTTGAACTTTGTTTCTTTTACCTTGGATCCTGGAACATGGAACATGACACCATCAGGTCAGGCAAGCATAAAGTTTATTTTTAATGCATATTAACTTTCAATAAGCAAGTTTCTTAACAATACTCAATATCACATTTACATGCAAACGAAAGAGCGACTTACCTTGCTGTTAATACTTGTAAGGAAGATTAAATAATGGTAGTGCATCCTCTTGCAGATCACTCATAAAATAAGTGTTTAATTTATGTAAGAACGGTTTAATTTTTGTAAGAACATTTTAACAGTCCAAAATGATTACTTTATTAAGAAGAAAAAAATTACATGACTATCATGGCAACGTGTGCTAAAATTTATTGTTCGGGCAAGCTCGTGTCTAAAGGATTATGTTTTATATAGTCTCCATTCAAAGGAATAAGCTTATTAGCATATTTCCATACATGGTATTTTGATATAAAAAAATTTCACATTCTGCAGTTTAAATAAAAAAACCCAAATGGCCCCGTTATCCCCAAAAAAGGATTTAGGGGTTAGAATCTTTTTACAATTTGATGGTTAAGTAGTATAGAAGTAACTTTAGTAATACTTACTCATAATTTGAGTTACTCTTCTTCCATCTTCGGTAATGAGCTTTGTTGGTTTACCAACGACAGCAGGTCCAAATTGTATAGCCAGGGCCGGGTGCAAGCAAGGTGAAGTTCACTGGTAGTTTGGCCGTTATGTTAGTAGTTCTAGTTGCACCAACAGTTCCTAGTAATGACCTTTAGGCCCATGGGTTGATACACCTCCCTTGTAACAATTAGCAATCTGCTGATTGTACGGCATTCCAAGTAAAAATCATCAACCATTAGGGTTTTCTTACAGGAATGTGGTGATGAACCTTATCTTGAACAGTCGCCTTGCTCTGTGGTTTGAGCTCCCATCATTGCCTATATCACCTCTTTCTTAGCCCATATCCAACCTATGATCCATCCGAGAGGTCAGACGTAGCGTTATTGCTGGAAATTATACGTAGTAAAGACGGACTGCAGAAAAAAATTATGATATGAGTAGCCACATCAAAGATCTTAATTGCACATGTACTATTTGTGATCACGAACTTCAAACTACAAAAAAATGTTTATTGATACTTACAACATAGCCATCATGGGTCCAACTCATTACATCCCAGTAATTGTAATGTTTCCATTTGTGTTGAGGGCATCATATGCTTCTACAAATTAACAAACAAATATAAAGGTCAATAGTTACTCAATGCTAATTACTTAAATTTTCACAATATGCCTTATCATAATATAAAAATTAGCTAGACAGGACAAAAAGTCATCATAAAAAGCACACATGATCTACCACTCTAATGTACTTATCGCCAATCTTAGCGGAAGTGGTTCTACGCTTAGACAAGCCAATACTTTGTTGCATACGCTGGTCCATATGACTCACAAAATTCTGATGTGAAGGCTGACTGATAGTTACTTTTGATACATGTTTTATAACAAGACCATGGCTATCGGTATTCACAAAAGAGGATTGTTGGGTAGTCCTATGCGACGAACTGAATTCTGATGAGTGTATACATTGTCTTTTTGAGGAAATACATTGGGCTGACACTTCACCATATCCAACAACACTATTGCTCATGTTGTTCCCAAGAACGTTTGTTTTGATAGGATCACCAGTTGCAAAATGTACAAACACACAACACTTAACACCTACAAACATGTATTAGAAAACAATAAGTGAGCATGATGTCGAGAATGAGTAGGTTGGGACATCGGCGTAGAATTATCTGGATACGTATATACGATCCTAAGAAGGGGATGTATAAAAAGAGTCCGCAATATCGGACCAAGGATGTGGGCCAAAATAAGCCCAATGAGAGGCCGGCGTAAATTTGTCGCGTACGGTAATGGTAATTAGGATATAGGTAAATATTAAAAGGATCTATATTTCATTTTTTCCTATACATAATCCTTCCACTATTAACAGTATCAAACAACGATTGTGGTTATTGTACCTTTAGAGCGAGCTGTTCAGACCCCATCGCACAAACATAGACATACTCTGTCTTGCCTGCAATAATAAAAGAACAGTTGCAGTTTTGTTATTACGTAAATTTGGACAAGTGAGATAATCATTTTCACATACAGATTGGACTTTGGACACAAACAAAAGAAAGAAAACAGGTAAACGGAGAAGGATCCCTATACAATTTGGACTTTGGGCGCGAATAATAGACTTTAGGCAGGTTTAAAGTTTTAACCCGGTCCCGTTTTAGCTAAAAGTTTTCGCCTGACTCATATGAGATGACACACCACCAATTTGACTCATTAGTCGGCATCACGGATCATAATTTCTACCTCTTACAAAGAGTATTTGTTAGTAAACTTACCTGCATATTAGTCTCTCCAGCAAGGCCAATAAGTACAGCCAAACCCGCCTGCAAAAATAAACATCAAACTATAAGATCAGAACTCTTAACATGTCAAACACTAAGCAGTGCTCGCATGCTTACTACATACATTTTATGCAATTCATTTTATAAAATGATGTTCCAACAACTATTATACAACAAAAAAGCTTCATAATGACCAATCCATCTATGCCTCCACATTCAACATACCAGATTCATATATATATATATATAATTATTAAAAAAACATTACTTTTTTATCAAATAATATCTACCATATACTATGGCCCCCTTCACGATTATTATGATGAAATCAAATCTTACGATTTCGTTTGTTTTTGGCGATTTCGTCCGTTTTTTTGCTATTTCGGCCGTTTTTTTACGATTTCGTCATTTTTTACGTTTTCGTTCATTTTTTTTCGATTTGGTCTGCTTTTTCTACGATTTTGTCTTTTTTTACAATTTCGTCCGTTTTTTAACGTTTTCGTCCGTTGTTTTATGATTTCGACAGTTTTTTTACGTTTTCGTTCTTTTTTTACGATTTCGTCCTTTTTTACGATTTCGTCCGTTTTTTACTATTTCGTCTGTTTTTTTTGCGATTTCGTCCGTTTTTTTACGTTTTGGTCCGTTTTTTTACGATTTCGTTTGTTTTTTTTATGATTTCATCTGTTTTTTTAAGACTTCGTCCTTTTTTACGTTTTCGTCCATTTTTTTACGATTTCGTTTGTTTTTTTATGATTTCGTCCTTTTTTTACAGAGGAAAACGTAAAATTACAGACGAAAACGTAAAAAACATAAAAAAAACTGACGAAAACGTAAAAAACCGAACGCGAAACGTAAAAAACAGACGAAATCGTAAAAAAAACGCGCAAAAACATAAAAACGGACGAAATCGTAAAAAACGGACGAAAACGTAAAAAAACGGACAAAATCGTAAAAAACGGACGAAATCGTAAAAAAAACTAACAAATCGTTAAAAAACTGGACTGAAACGTAAAAATAATGGACGAAACGTTAAAAAGGACAATGTAAAAAACGAAACTCAATCGTAAAAAAAAGGATGAAAACGTAAAAAAAACAGACGAAATGTAAAAAACAGACGAAATCGTAATAAAAGGACGAAAAAGTAAAAAAGCAGACGAAAACGTTAAAATACTGACGAAAACGTAACAAAACGAACGAAAACATAAAAAAACGAACGAAAATGGAAAAAACGAACGAAAACTTTAAAAAACCATTAAATGGATAAGATTCACCCAGTAGCCCATTTATCCTATTAGTACCCATTTTAGGCCCGTGTCAGTTTGGCCCGTGACCGTTTTGCATGGATGCCTCGTCTCCGCACGACCCGCCCGTTTTGCCGCTCACTATTTTTGTGTTTCTATTATATTACAAAAGTAATAGGAGAATTGAGACATAAACAACAACACTTGAACATGTATTCTAGTTTTGTAAAATGGAAAACACAAACACATGTTTCTTTAACTAAACGCGTTTTCCAAATTTTTAATTGTTTGTGGAGATGAAAACCTCTTCCTTTTTCCTACAACCAGAAAATAGAAAATGATGAAAAATATTTTCCAATAAACGCAACCTAAGCATATGCTCGCTTGCTTAATTAATACATTTTGATGAATTTCATTTTATTAAAACGATGTTCCAACAAATATTTACAACAAAAAAGCTCCATAAGAACCAATCCATCTATCGCCTCCACATTCAACATACCCAGACTCATATATATGCTATATTTATTATATTATATATATATATATAGGATAAAGATCAAATAAAAAGACAAATATTCTGTGAGAAGGATAAAAAGATTATTTTTTTTTTAAAAAGTTCCTCAAAAAAATCTAAAAAATTTTACAAGATCGTGTTGTGTGGTGCAATGAAAAAGTTTTGTAAAGGAAGTGTTTCTAAAGTTGGATAATTTTGTCCGAAAAAAAATGTATAAAAAAACACGTTTGTGACATTACATCGGTTTTTGTGCATCAAAAATTAGTTTTTTGATACCCAACTTCTATTGGACTTTTTACATCAAAATTTTATTGCGCACATACTATAACAAGTCCGAAATTTTTGGTGCCGCAAATTTTTTGCGACATAAAATTTTCTTTTTTGCGCATTAGAAAAACGTTATTAAAACTCAAAATTAGAAAAACTTCATTTACAAAAGTTTTAGCACAACATACCTGATTTAATGAAATTTTTTTGGAATTTTCGAGAACTTTTTTAAAAAATGTTTTATTTTTTCCTTCTCACGAATTATTTGTCTTTTATTTTAACATTCCTCTATATCATTTATAATATTATATATATATTTTTTATATATATATATTATATATATATATATATATATATATATATATATATATATATATATATATCACATTCAACATACCAGATCATATATATATATATATATATATATATATATATATATAATATATATATTATATATTTATATATATATATATATATATATATTATATATAATATCTATATATTTAATTATATTATATGGAATCTGGTATGTTGAATGTGGTTTATATATATATATATTAAATATACTATATATATATATATATATATATATATATATATATATATATATTACATATATATTTATATGTATTACATATATATATATAATCATTAAAAAAACATTACTTTTTTTATCAAATAAAATCTACCACATACCATGGCCCCCTCCACGATTATTATAAAGAAATCAAATCTACAAATAAAATTTTGCAACAAACATTAATAAAAACTAAAAAAATAGTGTTTAGTAATTGAACAATGTAATTCTTAATCAATGCGCAAAAATAATTATAAAACCTGAATCAATAACTGATTATGAGATTGGGCAATTTAAATTATTCTGAACGAGTGTAGTTTTTGACTGATCCTTTACTTCGTTTAATGAGATGAACAAAATTAGGTTAAGGTTTTTCAAATATTTTGGGGATTTTGTGTTGTTCATGAAGATCAATTCTAGCAATTTGATTTTGATTTATGGTTTGTGTTTGAAGATCATAGTCGTTTGGATCGATGTTAATCATAGTCGTTTATGATTTTCATTTGTTTTGGTTTTTGATCGTGCGTTTCTTTAGGCTAAATGTTTTGATAGGGATTTTTTACACATTAAATTCTCAAAGAGGAGAAAGCTTCTAAACCGTTGATTATAAAATGAATATATAGGTGTCGTTTTCTCCTTTTTTTGCCTCAAGATCAAGGTTTCAAAAACCTTATTTTATATAGGTTATACATTATTTTATTATTACTATGAATTAAAGTTAGATAAAATATTAAACTTAATACTTATTTTTTATTAAAACAAAATAATATTTTATATTATAATTTATTTTATCTCTCCTCCTTTTCTTTCAGTCGAATACTAAATCCAAATTCGATTCCAAACCTTTTTACAAACCAAACAGACCCTCATTGCCTATGCCACCGGTTGTAGCAATGTCAACATCTACAATAAGGTCTATCAAATTATCTTCTTTTACAAAGTCTGTCAAGTCTTCATCGTAATGGTCAATATACAAACTAATACGTCCATCATTCGAGACCGCATGATCTAAGAATCTATAAATATCTAAATCACATTTGATAACTCTAAAACCATCATCTAAACCTTTTCCAGGAACACAATAATACAACCCTTTGCATTTTGACATTGTTATTTTTTCAAGAAGTTCTATTAAGTCCTTAAAATCCATTTTTTGAATATCAAGTTATCAACTTAACCTATATTTTTGACCACACCCATTGAGTACATTAAAGGGTTTTTTTTGAAAAACCCAACCGTAGTTCACATCAATAACAACAATATTTGAACTTGAAGATGGTGACTTCATGTCGCAGACAATAAATTCACTCTTTTTCGAAATTATTAAAGATGATTTAAACACATTACCTTGATCAGTACTCACCTTAACACCTTTATTAGAAATCTCGTTACATTTGTCATGCTTTAACTAACTATGTTGTTATGTTCCATGTAAAACCCACTTCTACGGTTTACCTTAAAAGTGGAGGCATCACTTTGTAGGGTTCGATGTTCATATAGACTAGATATTTTGTGGGCTTTTATATCTGATGATCCAATATATACATTTGATGCCACATTATCCATGTCATCAAAATACATGTACACATCACATATTTTCATGGTGACTTGGCTAAGAAAAAAAAATTACACAAGAATGAAACAAAAATAAAACTTGAGTGGTTTTTCAATTACAAAAAAACTTTGAGTGACTTTTGTGAAACACTTGTGAAAGTTGGTTAGTATTTAGTAATTTTTTCCCTGGAATAAATGTGTATTTTTCATGGGTAATCATGGTGTTTTTGAGAGTTCGTTACCTAACTATGAAATTTTTAAAAAGTTCATGGCTATCCATGGACTTAACCCGAAAACTAACAGTCGTCGAAAAAGTAATAAACTCGCCGAAGAAGACAATTGAGTTGCCAGGAAGGCAGCTTTTATACCACTTGATACGTACGAAATGTAATGAGGATTATTAATAAGGGAGGTGATACGCACACCACATTTTTTGATTCTTTCACTACAGTTTTTTTTGTATTTGACAAATATACCCTTTGCAACTAACTTATCAAAGCTTGACAAACTCTCCCTTTGACTTAGTCTTTTTTATATCTCTACAAATCCCATCAATTTTTATTATTTTAAACATTACTTCTGCACGAACATTAATTTTTATTCTTCTAGGAATTATCTACACGAGCATATTTACACAAGCATGCAGTTGCAAACATGTCTGCACTTGCAGACCCAACCTCCAATTAGCATAGCTTGAATAAATATAACCATACTAGATAATTCATTCATTATTAAAAATGTTATAAAGATCATATGCAAACAAAAAACTAAATCCAAACCATAATCACCAATCATAGGTTACATGTGTTCATAATTCAAATGTATCAAAATTCCTAAGGAAACTTTGTTATTCATTATTTAAGATGAAAGGCTATCCAAATCTACTTGACAAAACATGCATCTAATCACTTCAGAAATCTGGAACCGCATTTAAATCAAATACGCTATCATGATGGATATAACTAAATTCACCGGCTGCTTCATTGTTACTGTAAAATACACACGTAGAACTTGATGGATTGTATGCTCTTGATGATTCCACAATCTCAAACTTTGATGGATCTCGTCTTGTAGAAGTTATACCCTTATTCTTTTTTGATTTTTGAGGTCTTCCCTTTGGTCGTTGAATAACCGGCTCAAAAAGGATATCATATTCATTAACAAGTGTGTTAATCATTAAAATTGCATGCTCTTTCTTGTTTAGAGGCTACACTTGATATTTTGAATTCAACTCTTCGAGTAACTTAACAAATCTATTATCTCCATCATTTTACAAACCATCTTCATGATTCATAGACATTGTGTCGATCCTCCAGTGTGGGTGTATAAGCTCCAATAAAAGTGCCACTTCGTTCCAATCTTTGATTGTGTGAGCACAAGGAAGACCCATGGTAGCCGTATAGTGACCGGTGCAAGGTGTAATTGAACCTGATAAAAATCACATAACTAATAAAAATCAAAGTTGAATGAAAATTTTAAAAAAATTAACATCTGATATAAGAAAAATATTACCACTTTTCGATTTTTCATATTGTTTACGTATTTCCTTTAACGCAAAGTGAGAAACATGTGACAGAAGCTCTCGAAAAAAGGCATATTGCAACTATGGGGGACTTGAATTTTTTCGCTTGCGAGTCTAATTTTTATCTCATTAAATTCATGCTCAACTGCTTGACTTATCTTTTTTTTTTCACTTCTTGAAACCCGCCGGTAGAAGCTTGTAAATACAGTTTTAGTTTGGCATGGGCACCTTCGGCTCTAGACGAGGCACGATTGCCCAAATGTAAGTGTTTTTTTTCCAAGCACTAACAAATTTTTCTTTCCACTGCAACCATGTGTCCCTTATATACTTAATTGCATCTTTCTTATCCTTGTAAAGTAACTCGAATTCATCTAAACTTTTTACGTAGTCGGCTTTCGTTGTTGAATATACCAAGTTATTCCAATTTGACTTAAAGATGTCAAACTCTTTGGCAATCACAAAATGAGTTTTGTAATTCGCAAACACGTTCTTATTAATATGCCAAACACATAAAAGAGTTGTTGTTGACGGAAATACCTCTTCTATAGCATTCATTAATGCCAATTCTCGATCTGTTATAATCACGAACGGCTGATTCTTATCTCCAAGAAATTTTCTAAAAGTACTTAAAGCCCACACATAACTATCTTTATCCTCCTTTTGAAGAAAAGCAAACCCGGAGTAGAAAGAGGTATTGAAGCATGAAACTCTGATAATATCAAGTAGAGGCATGTTAAATCCATTGGTTTTATACGTGCAGTCCATTACAAAGATACTGGAGAAAACTTTTGCCAGTTTAATTGACAACGGATGTGCAATGAACAAATAAGTTATACGACCTTGAGGATCTTGCTTGACATCATGAAAGTATCCACCTTTTTCAAGCTTATTAAACAAGGCACTGATCTTTGACCGCTTACCTAATTCATCTTTACAGAATTTTGCCTGCAAGTTGTGTATATTTCTAGAGTTTACTGGAAGATCTAGAGTTTCTTGACGTAAAGAAGAAATAATTTGTCTCGCGGGTATTTCGCACAAGGACATATCTTTGACACTTTGTACTTTTAGGTGGTAATCTACGAAAAGAGGAATGCCAGACATGTCTTTAGATAACTCATGGTTATGTGTCAAGTCTATTGCCTTAAATACCCAAACACCATCACCTCTATTTTTACCCTTTATGCTAAAAGGACATTCAATTAAATGCGTTCATGTGCTCCTTTTTCGATTGTCTGCAATGTCTCGTTTATCTCGATAGGAACCACCAAGGTCGCATTTTAATAGCACAAACTTGTCTTTTCTTGAATTTCGGATAGACAACCCGTATCCTTTGTTCTTATAAAAAGCTCGCACACCCTTTAATAATTCATCACGTGACTGGAACTTGGAGCTAGCTAGATAACTTTCCTCATTTTGAATCATTCCATTTGGCGATCCGTTTGAAATCTTCTATGTGAAAAAGTAAGTATTGTTAATAGTTTAGCTGAGCTGATCATATAATATTATGACTCTCAAGAAAGCATATTTGAAGCTATTAGTAATATCTTGCACAGTAGGTTTTATGTCTTTGCAGACACATCAAGGTTAGGCTTACACACCACTTGTCACATTTAGTTTCTGGTCCATGTTATGAGCCTAAACGTTAGAGTTTGTGGGGTGTGCATCTGTTTATATCTACTTATATTCTTTATCTTGTTAAACTTATGGGGTGATTTACCATTGTTTCTTTACGCTCAACAAGCACCATTCTACAAAATATTTGGAATAACATTCAATTCTTTCCCATATACTTTTAATGGCTTCCACGTAAACGAGATTTATAGTGTTGTGTTTTGTTGATCCCTTTTGAACAGATCTTACTTCGCTTGTTAAAGCTTAGTTGTGTTGGATAGATCCAAAACAACTATAGTAGAAACTAAGATTAAGAATATCACAAACTATGCGGAAACTAGTTTGCAATACTAAGAAGAACAATAAAACAGTAAACAAACTTTTACTAAACTTTCAGCCTCAATATGAAATGATCACTCTGAATAGTGATAGGGTTACAAAATAACCTTGAAGCTATGAACTATGACTGCTATGAAAACTATATAAAACTTATATCTAGATCTATGCCATAGGGTTTCTTTTATACACCAAGAAACCCTAATAGGCTTACAAAATACGTCTACTAATCAATGCATATCTATTCCTAATATATCTCATGCATATCACTTTAGCAGTACTAACTATATAACTAACAGTAAGTATTCTTGTTCTCCAATCAATCTTTGATCTCATCTCTTGTCAGGATTATCTTCCAGAGTAGTAAGCACTTCAGCTGTTGTAACTGAGCACAAGCAACATTAACCACTTAGAAGTTTACTCTAGCAGTATTAAACATACACTAGCAGTAGTTAAAATTTTGTACTAGCAATAGTTAACTTACTTAGCTATATTTTCAGTCTTCATATATTTTCAATCTTCATCTCTGAGCAGTCTTAACTTTTATTAGCAGCAGTAACTTTATGCTAACAGTAGTAACTAGCAATAGTAACTTTTACACTACCAGTACTAACTACTTAGCATAATTTTCATTAGTATTACCAGCATCACTAAGTTATACTTGACAGCACTAATAGATACCTGAGTAGTAGTAACTCTAAGAATCATCTTGAAGTCCTTCAATCCTAACAATCCTCCCCTAAACTTGATGTTCATCTTTTGAATCTTCAAGTTTCTTCATTAAAAGTCTTCATCACTATCAGGAGGATATATTCAAACACTTCAGACCCTTTTTCTGCTTTGTCATGAGCTTGAGTAGTTGATAGCACATCTCATTCTAATGATCAGCTTGAAGCTTTTTGTTCAGCATGTTTGAGATTGTTATTGGTGTAAGGGGATATCTTTTCTCAACCAACATAAAGATATGTAAATTTTTAAACCTTACAAAGTGCACTCCACATGTATCAAACAACTTTCAAATAGTCACTTTATATCCCTGTAGATTTCTCCATACTTTACTTTTTATGTCAGGTTCAAACATTACCTTCATATCACCCCATAACACTCTTTCATATTCATCCTCTGGCCTTGTATTCCCATGTTTAGCTTTAACCAACTTCCAGAGGGTCTCCAAGTCTTCTCTATCAATATTCTAGAGCATCTTGATCATTGATAAGTATCTTTTTGAACTTCCATCAGCTCTTATCAATTGAAAGTATACAAACTTTACTTCTTTGACAATCTTGTATTTAACAATCACTGGAGGTTTGGTGGCTAGAGGTATAACATCAATTGCTACCTCATCATCTTTAACTATCTCAATATGCTTTTTTATTTCTGCCTCCTCTTAATCATTATCTTTTTCAGCTTCTACATGCTCATCTATCTTCTGCTTCTTTGAGTTATCAGATTCAAGCTCATCCCCTGCTCTTTTAGAACTTCCTTCTGTTCTTGTCTCACTGCTTTTCACCAACTCTGTATTCATGTCTACAAAAGTGTTTACCCTTTTCATCTCTTTATCAAACATCTCCTGGATCTCATCATAACTTTTGCTCTTCAGCTGATTGTGTTTGTATCCAGTCATGTTCTTTAAATAGGTAGACATTATATTTCTCTTTTATGCCTTAGTTGGTGGCTTGCTCCTTTTCTGTTAAGCTCTTAATGTTGCAAAGTGTTTCTTTCTCTTCTCCAAGAGTTCTACAAACAATTTTGACTTTTCTTTAATACTCAACTGTTCTTGTTCTTCTGTTTGCATTTGTTAAGCCAATTGAAAGTCAGCATCCATCATAGCTTGTGTGTTATCCCATGATTCAAGTAAAGCTATGTTGGATTTTTCTTCCTTTAGTCTTGAAATCCTCTCTTCTTCTTCCAATTCAGCTTGTAGTTGAGCTTCAAGATTTCTAGCAACTTTTTCATCCATTACAATTTGATCTTTCTTCTTTAAAGGTTTTTCAAGCTCAACCATTTTTGCCTTGCCTTTGTCTTTAGCCTGTGGAAGTTGTGATGATTGTAAAGGTGATGATGTTGTTTTGAATTCACTTGGCTCTTGAACTATAACCCCTCTAGCCTTGTGTTTTGTAGTTGTAGTTGTTGTAGCAGCAGATGTAATAGCTTTGGGTTTAGCTGCTTTGATTTCTATTAGAGTCTGAGCCAGAGTCAACTCATCAATAGTAATTATTGGAGCATTAGTAGTAGTAACTTCAACATTAACAGTAGTAACTACTTCACCAGCAGTAGTAACTGGATCAGCAACACTAACTTCCTTTTCAGCAACTTCTTTTTCCTACTCTTCTAACACACCTGTATCAAACATCAGGTTGTCATCATTCATCTCTTGAGTCTCATCCACCAAAGTCACTTCTGCATCAACATTAAGATCAGCAATTTTCCTCCCCTGTTTGGATGCATCCTCCTGAGCACACAAACTAACATCAGTAGAGGATTCTACCCTGCTAACTGAACCAACCTTCCTTAATCTCTTAAACCATGGTGTTCTTGACTTCCTTCTCTTTTCTAAACTCTTTACTGTTCTTTTCAAGCTCTCAATCTCTAAAGCTTGATTAGATTTTGTAGTCTCCAGAGCAAGAACTCTTGATTATAATTGGGTACAAAGATCCATCAATTCAGTAAGTTGCATTCTATCCTTACTAATTTGAGGTGGATCATAGGAAGGGGTAGCTACATGCTCCTCATTGATAGCCTCATCAGGGATAGGCTCTGTAGGACCACTGTCCTTCCTCTGTTTCCTTCTTGACTTTTTCTTTTGAGGTCTAGATGAAGATGGTTAAGTATGAATGGGTGTGGAATGAGAATCAGTAGGAGCAGCTGAATCTTCACCCATGCCTTTAGTAGCTTGAACCTTCATTGTTTCAAATAGAGGTGTGACCTTTCCAGAAAAACCCTTTCTTGGTCTCTTCATATTAGCAAACACCTTCTTGGTGTGGGAAGGTATAACATAAATTCCTTTATGTCTGGACATTCCCTTAACTTGTTTGTCCAGGAAGGCTTGCACAAACCTTAGATACATAAGAAATTTTACCCCACCCTCCAAGTTGTTCACCATATTGTCAAAAATATACTTGGAGAAGTTGAAATTTTTGTTTGTGGCAAGACATATGATAGCAGATGCCATAGTGCTACTAAATTCATTCTAGGATGTAGTCTTAGCACTAAGGCATTGCAGTATGGTATGGATAAGAAATTTCCATTGGGATGAAAAATAAGCTTTATAGAATGTAAGCTTTTGAGTAAGATTTTCATACCCCATTCTTTCCAATTCTGCAAAAATGGTAGCAGTAGGTAGACAATATGTTCCTTCAGCATCATCCAACTTAAGATCACTCCTTATACTCGTCTCAGTGATGATTACCTTTTTTTGTCTACTAGGGCTTGTATCTGACGCTCCTCATTAACTGTCTTAGCCTTAGCAGATGTCCATAATGTTCAATACAGGTAGTTTAAATGGTGGGATTAACCGTTAACGCATATTGGATAGAACTTGTATTCAAAAAATCAATAATTTCCTCAAACCCATTACTTTCTTTGGGTTTCTCCAAAAACACAACCAAATTATGAGTTTTAGCAAACTTTAGGGTCGACATTGATGGGTTTTGATGATTAAAGATGAAATTGAGTTAGGGTTTATGATTAGAGAGGATAACTAAGTGTAAAATCGAACGAATGAGTGATTGAAACCCTTAATCGAAGTATTTATGAAATCACCCTCAACAACATTAACTTGAATTGGCAGCATTAAGTTAAGCCTAACAGTATTAACTAACCCAACAGTAGCAAGTTATGCCTGGCAGCATTAACTTATGCCTAACAGCAGTAAGTGTATGCCTAGCTGCATAAACTAATACGGGCAGCAGTAAATTAAGTCTAACATCATTAACTTAAGCTTAGCAACATTAAGTTTAAGCTGAGCAACATTAACTTTAAGCCACCAGTATTAACCCAGCATATGCTTCTAAGAAATTAACAACCCCCTGTTGTGGATTTCGTGTCTAAACTAGCACCAGTATAGTCACTGTCAGTATAAGCTTCCAAGTCAAATGGTGAGTCCTTAGGATAATCACAAGGCATAGTTTAGATTGACCTTTCAAGTATCATAAGGATTCTTTTCAAGCATGAAGATTGTGAACCTTTATGTGTGATTGAAATCTTTGCACAAGCTCATACATCAAAATATTATATCTGGTCTTTATAGAAGCTGTTAAATACATTAACGATCCAATCATTGATCTGTATAAGTGAACTTCAACATCTTCAACTTCAGGCATCCTTAATCAATGCTTGGAGGGTCATCCATAGGAGTTACTTACTGTCTTCACAGGTTGAAAACACCAAACTTCTTTAAAAATTTCTCACATACTTGTCTGGAAATGAAAATCCATCATCTTATTGTCACTTGAAGTCCTAAGAAGAAAGTGAGCTCACCCATTGAACTCATTTGAAACTTCTTATGCATTAGCTTTTCAAATTCAGTGCATAAAACTTTCTTAGTAGATCCAAAATGATATCATCTACATATACTTGAACTAGTAGGATATCACCTTTGATCTTTTTGGTTGTGGATGGAACCTGCACATTATAAAATAGGATTTAGTTTCCTTTGGGGACCAAAGCCATCACTGACTTGGTTATGCCTGTGCATCGACTTAATTATGTCCTCTTGAAAGTAATTGATTGGAATCTTTTAAGTTGGTTAGGTCTCAAACCCAACATTTGGAGGCCTTAACAGCATTAACTGATTTGCCCTGACAGCATTAACTACTGTTGTATTTGGCCTAGCATTATTAACTGCTTTTGGCCTAGCAGTATAAAACTTTCCCTTAACACTATTAACTTTTTGACTCAAATTTTTGTTAGTTAATGATCTTCTTGTATATAAAAGGGCCTCTTTACAGTTGATTTGTGCTTTTTTAGAAAAAAGTGACATGGTCTAGCACTATAAACTTTAGGTTTGGATGAGCAGTATTTAAACTGGCCTAGCAGGTATTAAGTTTCTTATCGCCATTTTTTATTAAAACTACTCTTGGAACCAGTTCTTTGGCACTAGGGTGAGCCTTTTGAGCAGAATATTGTTAATGTACCATTGTATAAGCTTACACCTAGGTCCACCCTTTCCTTTTGATGGTTATTGTAGTTGGTCTACAAATGGTCAAAACTTCCACAAACAAAACAAGCTTTATTATACATCACAAAGTCACTTCCTAGTTGTTGGGACTTCTGATTATTCCAGTTTCTTTGATTTCCCCTAGGACCTTGTGATATGTACATTTCAGCATACTTAACTGGTTTCCTAACTGGTTTTTCTTGTTGTTTAACAAATTCTATCTTAGTAGGAAAAACAGTTTTATTTTCAAACTTATCAACATCTGACACTAACTCCTCAACCAATGGAGATTAGGAAGATTTCTCCCCTCCACCGACTATCCACCCCCCTAACCTAATTAGAAAATTTCACATACACTCTTACTAAATTTAGGTCCATATGCCTTCAAACTCAGCTGTTGAAACTCCTCAAGACAGAGTTGGTTAAAATCAAGTGATTGGGAGGTGCAATTAATCTGTATGGGGTAGTGGAATTAGCAATATAGCTTGCAAACCCCAAACCTTTCTACTTTTTATAAGGTATTTATAGGATTCCTTTTAATTTGTCTAGACTCTTTGAAGCATTATCAATTTTTCAATTTTAAGCTGATTGCTTTCTTTTTCTTGCTTAAGTTTTTCTAACTCACTTTTAAGCACACTTATTTCTGAGTCTTTATATGAGATATCTCTTTTTAAAACAGTAATTTGCTCACAAAAACAAATACACTCTTTACTTTTTGAAAAAACAATTGTTCTTCTACAGATGCTAAACCTCTCTTATAAGTAGCTAGATTAAACTCAGATTTGTTAAACTCTATTCTTAAATCATCAAGTTAAGTTTTAAGAGTTTCAAGGCTTTTTAGACACGTTTTTGAACAAGTTTTATCATTATGTACCTCAGAGTCTGAAAAAGCCATAAGAGCCATGTTTATAGGGACTTCATCATCTGCCATATAGCTACAGTCAAAACCAGCTCCATCAATAGCCAACATAGCTTTGGAAGAAAGTGTCTTCCACATTTTTAGTTCTTTTAGTGCTGTCTTGATTCAGTTCCTGCTATCTTGTTTCTAGATCTTTGCACTCCCTAGCAAATGTTCACAACTTGTGACAGTTGAAACAATGTACCTTGGACATGTCATATCTAGTTGTATCACTTCTATTGATAGTGATCTTTCTACTAGTTTTTTGGAAAAACCTTCTTGTCCTCATGCTCAGTAATGATAACAGCCACTTGAAATCCATCTCTTCTAAATTATCTTCATGGATTTGTTCAAGGTCCTCATGTACAAGTTGAGACCCGTTTGGTTGATTGGCCAAAAATGCATAAATAGTGGCATCACTTAAGTTAGGAGTACTAACTTGAGTGCTAGCAGTGCTAACTTGAGTGCTGGCAGGACTAACTTAAATGTTAGCAGTATTAACCTATTAGAAATGTTGGGTGATGACATCAAAAACATGTTCTGAGAACTTGAGCTTGCGTTTGCTGTTCTTTGACCCTCTTGTTCAACAATCTTGAAATTGTTGTAGAGATCATCAATAATTCATTGTGTCTAGATATGTTTATTCTCCAGACCTCAACATGAGTATTCCACTCTGAAAGGGCAGACTTCTTAAAAAAATTAATTTGACGATCCTCTTGTGATATAATTTCCACCAAGATAGCTAGCTGACTTACATATCTTCGAAAGCATGTTAAAAATAAAGTCAAAAGACTCTATGCCGTGGAGACATTAAAGTTTTCATAAATTTGTTTTCAGAAGAGACTGATGAGTCTTCTTTGTGTCATCATTACACCAAATCTTATTTGTATAGCAGCAACAATGTCTTGGTCATCACTTGTACTTATTAAAAGTTAGTTGATGTTCATTAGGAAGTGCCATCAGTACTTACTTCTTGCCTTACATGGATTCTTCTTTTGTGTCTTTTCATCAAACAGTTACATGACCTGGTATTTAGAGAAGTTTGAGGGTTCCATCAACATTTGTTGTTGTTTGAGTTACTGGTTTGAATAAGTTTCTATTCTCTATGACATCCCATAGAGCCTAGTCTTGTACTTGAAAGTATTGTTCAATTCTTAGCTTCGTACATCTCAATATTCACACTGTTGAGAAGCGGAAACTTTACTAGTAGTATTAGTTTGTGCAGTTTTTAGATCCATCTCTTCTTTGTGAGTAAAGAGTTCTTCTAAATCATAGTTTTAGAACACAAGCTCTGATATCACTTGTTGATCCCAACTTAAGATCTATTCTTTAGCTTGTATAAAGAGTATGTTACCTTGATAAATCCAAATAACATGGTAGAATTTTGTGTGTATATTAAAGAGTATGCGGAATCTACTCTTCAATACTTAGAAGAATTATAAATGTAACAGTAAATATGAATGAACAAAGATGTAACAAAAACCTTCAATATTATTAAGATTCATAATACGAGTACTCTGTCTAGTACTAGGGTTTACAACCTTGAAGCTATGAATATCTATATCGTATTTGAATTTGTGTGTCTAACAATATGCCTTAGGACCTCCTTTTATACACCAAGGAGTCCTACAAGGCTTATAATACTTTCCTAACATATCATGATCTTTTCTATAAACAAACATAATCTCTTAAACAAATAAGTTATACATATCTTCTTTACAAATAACTAATACTTATCTTTGTATGTATTCTTGTTCTCCAATTAATCTTTGATCTCATCTCTGTCATTCATAATCCTTTCCACAGTAGTCAATCATCAGCAGTTGTACTGAGCAAAACAATATTAAACCACTTTTTTTCAGGAAGTTTACTTAGCAATATTAACATACATAGCAGGTACTAACTTCGCCTGCGTATAGCAGTAAAAATAACTACTTAGGTCATATTTCACCCAGTCCTCTCATCTCTGCAGCAGTCTTAAACTCTTCTATTTAGAGTAGTAACTTAATACTAACAGTAGTAATATATACTAACAGTAGTAATATATACTAACAGTAGTAACTTTATACTACCAGTACTAACTAGTTAGCATAATTTTCATTAGTATCTCCAGCAGCACTAAGTTATGATTGACAACACTAATTGTATATGAGCTGTGTTACTCTAAAGAATTATCTTGAATAGTCTTTTTATCCCATCATAATTATTTGTTTTGTATATTTTATTTAACAACCATTTTACTTCCCTTTCCTAGCAACTAACCTTGTGTTACTCGACGAGGACTGGTTCGAGCTTGCACGGTCTATTCCGTCGTTAGGGCTATGTATGCATGGTCTGAGTGCCTTGTTGGCTGACGACTTTGGTGAAAGTTTAGAAGGTCCCTACCTATATTCATTCTTATCCTAACCGCTGGTTAAACCGACAGGGGATGTGTTCGGATTGTATCTGTCTATTTCGTTGTACGGCCGTGTTGTACGATTACAGCTGCCTTGTTGGTGTGGGTACTTATGCGTGGGAAGACTGTTGAATGATCAACCTAAGCATTCTTAACCTAATTTAGCTTCTGGTTGTTCTTTCCTTAGCTTTAGCGGTAGAGATGTGTATTGTTGGGAATTATAGATTTGATGAGACAAAAGAAACAAGTAATGAAACAAAAGGATCAAAATCGTCATTAAAGAATTCTACAAGATGTAGGAGAATATTAAGATTCTGGAAGATCTCCTTAAGAAGATAGAAGATAACAGAAGATCAAGTTAAATGTTTAAAAGATTTATGTTTATCCCTTTGTAAACCTAATATCTCTAGTATATAAAGAGATATAGGTCGTATGTTTTAGATGTATCTAGAAACGTGTGTGTATCATAGTGTGCTTCTAGTGAGAGTCTAGATACAGAAAAACGTGTGTAGACTTATAGTAGTTAGATAGTTAGTTATTAGTTAATAGATAGTGTAGCCTCAAGGATCGTGATCCTGTTAACTTGTGGTAATCGTATATCTGATTCAAATGATAATATTGAGGCTTGGTGGAAAGTTTGGTAATAAAAACTTGATTTAAAATAACATTGATGTTTTTATTTAATTCATTGTTGGCCTATTGTTATCATGTTATTAATGGCTTGATATAATTGTCTTAACAATCTGATCTTAATAGATCATAAGTTTCATATTAAGGTTATTTAGGGCTATCTGATGGTATCAGATCCTCGTGGCTCTCGATTAAGATCTACAAGGTGTGAACTTTTATGGAATTTATTTTGCCTAGTGCAATGCACTCCGATCATATGAAATCTCCTATGGTAGTGTCTGGCGCTCTCTGGAACTCTCGGTTCGTTAGCATAAATGAAGTGCGGCTGATTATCGAAAACACATTTAATAGTTCGTTTAATTTTGGTACTATACCAAGCCCTGAAAACTTCCTAATCCAAATAGCTTCCATCGTAGCTTCCGAAGTAGCTATGTATTCAGCTTCTATAGTAGACATTGCAGTAGTACTTTGCTTGGAGCTCTTCCAGTCTACTGCGCCTCCATTCAAAATGAAAACATATCCTGTTTGAGATTTTGTATCATCTCTATCAGTCTCAAATCCAGCATCGCAATAGCAATTAACTCGAAGTTCAGCTTTCGTATTCCACCATAAACCATGAAACATATCATTAGTATATCTTAATACTAATTATGGAATATTTTTCACATTCAGTCAAGAAGTTTACTAGGATTCTGTTGAAACCGGCTTGTTTATATTTTGTACGACAAGTAACATCAGGTCTAGCTCATCTCCCAGCATACATAATGGACCTCGGCCGAAGCATAAGTTCATTTTGCATACGCTTCAACTTTTAGGTGTTTGTAAGCACCTGTGATTTATTCAAGTTTTTAAAAGAAAAGGGGGGGGGTTCTTTTTTCTTGCCGGGATTTGATCACGTTTGTATTATCCTTCTCTAATCACTTGTAAGATCTTATCCATGTAAGCATTTTGACCAAGTCCAATCAATCGCTTTGACCTATCTCTGTAGATTTTGATTCCAAGAATAAATTATGCTTCCCTCAAATCTTTCATAGCAAAACACTTTCCAAGATAATCTTTTACACTTTGTAAATTTGGTATGTGATTTCCCATGATGATTATGTCATCAACATACAAGATGAAGAATGTAACATTACTCCCACTAGCCTTTTGATATACACATGGCTCATCAAGATTTTGAGCAAATCCAAAACTTTTGATTTCCTCATCAAACCTTTTATTCTAGCTTCTTGATGCTTGCTTAAGACCATAAATGGATCTTTGAAGCTTGCATACTTTTCTGGGATGATTAGGATCAACAAAACCTTCAGGTTGCACCATATAAATGTCTTCATCAAGATAACCATTTAAGAAGACAGTTTTTACATCCATTTGCCATATCTCATAATGTAAAACCCAAAAATTTGGTTTACATTTTTATTTCACCATTTTGAATATAACCTTTGAATAATAAGTCTTTAACATTAAAACCTTATGTTATAATTATTTTTGTATTATAAATACATAACATAAGGTATTTGTTTTTAAAAAAATAATAATAAAAAAATAAAAAATAAAATATATATGTATATATATAGATACTATTTATGGCCGCCATTCCCTTTGTATGTATTGATATCTTTTTTTATTTACAAAACATATTTTAAGTATTAAGTGTAAAAGGATTAAGGCAAATCTTTTGAAATCTTCTAAAATAATAAGGAATTTTTGTCCCCCTCTCCTCTTTATATATATGGCCGGCTCTATCCCCTCTCTCTCTCATTATTCTCTCTTAAAAATATTACTCCAAAACTCGTGTTCATCCATAGAAATTTGCAAGAAGAAGAAGGTGGTGTAGTAATTGGTGATTCCGGTAGTGTTTTTCAAGCCTTGGTGTTTTTGGTGTGATTCTTGGCTTTAATTCTTTGGTGTTCTTGTTCTTGTGATCCTCTTCATTTTTGATTCTCTAAGGTATTCCACGTTCTTTTGATTCATTCTTTGTGCCACCATTGTTACACATAAGTTTGATGAAATCATAAAATTGTAAAAGAAAAACATGTGTAATAATCTTGTAAAAAACCTTTATGATTGAACCTGAAATAATCTTGTTAAAATCATGTTATGAAACCCTAGATAATCATTAATGATGTCTTAATGAAAACCTACAAGATTAGAAACCCTAGGATATGTTTTTATGAAGAGAATTGGTAAGAATTAGAGTTTATATGTCTTTATGTTTCTGACCAGAATTTTGGGTCGTGTTGATCAGGGCATAACTTGGTGATAAAAACGAGTTTTTGACATTGATTATTGTGCCTAAAGTTAAATTCAAAGAGTCTAGTTTCTGGAAAATCCGGGCTCATGTCAATTGGAGGTCGGGAAGGTCGATTTTTAATTTTTATAAGATTAAGTGTCGAATCTAGAATTTCTATCCGAAAAATTCAGTAGTAGTATTTGATTTTTAACTTTAGGAGTAACTTGGAACCTTGCACAAGCACAAACAACAAACATTATATCAGGCCTAGAAGCTATCAAGTACATCAATGATGCAATCATTTGAGTGGAAAATTAGTTTGGACTTTTTAGCGTCGAGATTGGCTAAGGTACGAATATTCCTTACCCTTTTCCCTTTACTATTGTTATGATATACCGGTTGTTTTGTTTGTTTGATTATTCGTACGGATATGTCTACTATCTCTTTAAGCATTATTTGTTCGTAACTCATTAGTATTGATATTCTATCTTTCACTCACGATACATATTATTTGATCAGTTTTTGCTTCTTTGGTCATTTGTACGCTTTGTTAGCCCTTTCCTTTGCATTTCTTATCGGTACAGATATTCCGTCCTTTTAGTAAGGACACCTCATGTCTTGATTCTCATTTGTTTTAGCTACTTTGATTTGTTTGATATTCCGTCTGATTTGCTATCCGTACTCATAACTCATTGATATTCGCATTCATGATTCCTTTGATCTTCGTTTGAATATGATAATTAGATCCGTTATCTTGATTGAATTATTGGTAACTTGTTCAGTTTGCTTAAATCTTTGCCCAAGCTATTTGAACTAGTCATGAAGGTACCATGACCATGTCATTGATGCACCAATGGCATGACACTATCTGTGACGGTGTGATTAGTCCACGACGTTTCCTTTTGAATGACGGCCTTTGATTATTATTAGCTTACATATGTATGTATACTCGTCATTGTACTTGTGTATATAGATATGACTTTGTTTTGCAGGAAGCGTATGGATACATCCTAGGTACTTTGTTCTGTTCAGTTCAGGTGAATGGTTGTGTGTGTGCTATACACCCCATATCACATTTGGTACATCAGGAGTTGCAAATCCTGTGTACAACTTATTATGTGGCTATATGATTATATCTGTTTAGGGTCTATTCATGTATCGTGTTTAGACATTTTTCTGAGCTCGTGGGCATTCCTTTGTTGTTCTTGATTCTTATTCATTTGATTCGTATTTCGTATGATATTTGTTTAGCAGGTTCTCGTGATTCGTTTCATTCATTCTTTTGTCTTATTACCTTTTTATTATAATATCTGTTCACTGAGCGTTAGCTCAACCGCATTATCTTTTCCTACGGCAGGTAATAATCGAGAAGCTGGGATTTGAGTGTTGAGAGTAGGAAGCTTTTAGAGGACCGACCGTTGATAGATTTCCTTTGTTTGGATTTATGTTTAAGACTCATTTCGTTTGAGAATCTCTTTTTATTTAGACTTTGTTGGAATATAATACTTTTGGAAGTCATTTTGTTACATGACTTAGTATTTTTATTTAATAAAGTCTTCCGCTTGCGTTTATATGTTCTGATATGACACCATAATGTGACTCTTGGTCTTTTTATCGGATCGGGATGTTACAATTATGGTATCAGAGCTGAGGCTCCGACCTGTAGTATTTAAGTTATGACATGTGAGGGTTGACTTTAGATTTTGACATGCTAGTATCTAAGTTATGATCTCTAAGGATTTGTGCTAGCCTTCGTAGGGAAAAGATAATAAAATAAACTTAAGTTATGACCGGTGAAGATTGGGTAGACTATATGTTAAGACATTCGTTTCCGTATCATTCCTTACGTCAATTTGATTCAGGTTCATGGTTTTAGTTGAGTTTCTTTGAAGTTCATTTTTGTTCGTACACTAAGAAATACGTCAGAGTGCGCAGCCAAAGCGTAGTGATCAGCTAAGGTTAGATTTCCTTAAAATTTTGTTGTTAGTTTTCCTATAAATATTAGGTCTTTTCTTTGTATTGTGATATCTTTGAGTTTTAATAATAAAAGCTTTTGCTTTATTCTTGGCAGTTTTTGTTAAGATTGTCTTAATAGTCGGTATTCGTTTGAATCAACGGTTGTTGGAGTTTGCCTGATTATCGGTATTCTTTGAATCAACGATAGTTGGAAGATTGTTTCTGGTATTCATTGGAATCAACAGATTCAATTTGTTATCTTGTTTATTGTTTCTGGTATTCATCAGAATCAACAGATTCGATTTGCTATCTCGATTTCTTTTCTCAATACATTAGTTATTGCATAAGTCGACTAAGTTTCGCGATTGTATAATATGATGTTTTGTTAATAGTTAGTAAAGTACGATAGATCGCCATGAAGAAGATTTGTAGATCGTCATCTAAGAGTATTGTGCACCTTCAACAAATCAACTTGGATCATCGCTGGAGAGCTTTCTAATTTGCGTCGTGTAAAACATTAGCTTCAAGATAATATTGTTTTCAATGGTCGTCGATTAAGTGGTCAAGCTTGTTTTGTCATGTCTAAGCATGTTGAAATTTTCACAAGTAAAACATCCTTAACGAAAGTAAAAAAAAATTACCAATAAAAAGTTACGTACATACCTTTTGAGAGGTCGCAGTCGTTACAATATACGTGCCAGTAACATGGAGATTAACCACGCAGAAAAGTCTACACTATATTGAAGTTTACGTTGCTCTTAATGTGAGACAATTTTAGAGCTGAAGCGGTCGTCATGAGAAAAATGTCTTTATCTTGTAAGGTATTGCTTAAATTTCGAGGTCAAATTTTTTTTAGGATGGTAGATTTATAACGCCCAAGAAATTTGAATAGTCTAGTAATATATACACATCCATTAAGATAATTTTTTTAACGGAACGCTCACATATTTTCGTTAGTTGTTATTCAATCTAAATTTCGGGGACGAAATTATTTTTTTAACGGTGGTAGAATTGTAATACCCAAAAGTTTAACAAAAATAATAAAACAAGGATTACTATAATTATAATAATAGATAGAGATGAAAGGTTACTAAATATAAAAATATGAGCCAAAAGTGTTACACATGATAAAGATGATATAAAAACAAGGGAGAATTACATACATCCCCACTACAAGGCTACTAATTACATATTTCCCCACTCAAACTTTTTAATTACAAATATACCCATTTTAATACACTTAATTCTCATATATACCCATTTTATCTATATCTATTTTAATGTAAATATTCTTAGCACATAACCATTATATCTTTTTTCTATCCATGTTCAAGAAATCTTTTTACAAAGTTAATTCACACATATGACCTGTAAAACAAACATATTTAGTTAAATTTTACAATTACAATTTTTTTAATGAAATTGAATGAATACCTTCTCACGGGCTATGGTTGCCAACTTTTATAATCGCATAAAAAGGATATTTGTAATTTTTCCTGTAAAACGTAAATGGGACGGGGAGGAAACATCCCAACTATTGTTATAAAGTTATAATTTTGTTGCACATGAATAAGAAAGGGATATAATGGTTATGTGCTAAGAATCTTTACATTAAAATAGATAAAATGGGTATATATGAGAATTAAGTGTATTAAAATGGGTATATTTGTAATTAAAAAGTTTGAGTGGGGAAATATGTAATTAGTAGCCTTGTAGTGGGGATGTATGTAATTCTCCCTTCTTTTATTATTATTTTTTAGCATTCTTATTTTGTTTTATGCTTGTGACTTTAAATATTTTATTTCAAATACTATAGTTTAATAATTTACAACTTGGCCTCATTCATTATTTATTATATTTTATTATTAAACCAACGATTATAATTTTTATTTTTATTTAGAAAATCATGATTCTAAAAGGCGCGCAAAGGCCACGCAAAAGCGCAAGGCGCAACCTCCCGCCGCGCAATAGAAAGGCTTGACGTGAGATGACGAGTGAACAAACGTGATAAGACGCGATAAAACGTGATGCGTGGAGGCTTTTTTGAATTCAATTTCGATAAAAATCGTATTTTTATATAGAAATGAAAAATATTACATGCAAAGATAGTTTCTTGACTTTATTCCTTATGTATGTCACTTTTTGTAAACTCAATATATTTGTAATATGATATAAATATATAAATTTATAATAATTTTCATATTTTGTGCCGCTTTAAGTCATGCCTTAAAAACGTCATGACTCGTCATAACTCGCAAAAGCGTGAGGCTTGGTCATGCCGCCACGCCATGCCTCACGCTATTTATAACCTTGTACAAAACTAACAATCTTAACATTTTCCCTCTTTTACATCAAATCCAAATATAAATCTTATATCAAATTTAAATCTAAATTGAAATCTTAATTATAAACTCATCTACAAACCAAAAGCCATGAATTTGTCAGTGAAGAATAATATAAGAATCATTATTTTTTTTTTTTTATCTTGTAGTTACATTCTCGTATTTGTCATCTTATCCTTTACATTCTAAGTCATACATTTCACACTTTGAAACTATAAATATATGAAATATGACAGATTAGTCATCAATTAACGCATTTAGCATATTAAATTTCATTTTATTAACATATATATTAATGATAAGGGTAGCACCATCTGATTGATAAATTACGATACCGTGTTGATTGTGAGAGACCCTTTTGTTATTGTGATCGACACACTGTAAGCATCTTCACCTCCCTTACATTATTGATAGTGTGTGGAATGTTTAGCAGCCGCACATTCATTTAATGATACAAAGATGTCTACATCTGAGTAAACAAATTGGATGTCGACTGAGGGAAATGAATTTATTTTAACTAAAAACAAATACGAGTTCTGTAATGCCATGGAGTCAGTCAACCATTGTGCTTTCACATTTCCACCACTGACTTTTGTGTTCTTTGAAATTGTGCAGTCCAAACATGCATCCTTTAACTATTAGACGAAATAATATAAAGATTCGAGGGAATCAAGACATGAACAAAATCAATTTATTAGAAGGATTAAAGTCAACTTCAATATTCAGGATTCCCCATGCACAAATTTAACTCCATCTTTAGACTTTGAAAATATCTTGTTGCATTACTGACTGTAATTCACAACTCTAAAAAGAATCATGTACGTATCAACTGCTCTTATATTTATCCTTATTGTATTGGATATTCTTGTTTATTATTTACAGAAACAAGTAGAGGAAGAGGCTTGTGAGGATAGGAATGTACCACAATCACCGTCATTGTATCAACGACATGTACACAAAGAAGATCATGGCCTATTATCGTCACTTGATAACCAGTGTCGAGTTTTTTCACTTGCTGAAATCAAATTGGCCACAAATGATTTTGATGATGCACTTGTCATTGGAAAAGGCGGGTTTGGAAAGGTTTATAAAGGTAAATTTGATTTTTGGCAAGGAATTGATGTTGCAATCAAGCGGTCTAATCTTAATTCCAACCAAGGGGCAACAGAGTTTTGGGCAGAGATTGAGATGCTTTCCAAGTTTCGCCATAGTCATATTGTCTCTCTATTAGGATACTGTGAAGAAGTTGGTACACGAGAGATGATTCTGGTTTACGAATACATGCCTAATGGTAGTCTTGATGATCATTTACATGAAAAAAGATCTGATAGAAGTAATTCTTCTCCACTGACATGGATCCAGATGCTCAATATCTGCATAGGTGCTGCTCGTGGTTTAGACTACCTCCACACGGGTACCAGTGTTCAAATTAGAGTCATACACCGCGATGTTAAGAGCGCAAACATCTTGTTGGACAAGAATTTGGAAGCTAAGGTCTCGGACTTTGGTGTGTCCAGAATTAGTCCAGCATATCTCGCAGGCACTACAACTAATGTTTATACTCGTCAGGTCATAGGCACATTTGGGTATCTGGATGCTGAGTATGTCTCAACTCATAGAGTGACACGTAAGTCTGATGTGTATGCATTCGGTGTGGTCTTATTGGAAGTGTTATGTGGTAGGCGTGCTCTGGATTTTTCATTGGATGAGCAGCAACACAGCCTGTCCGGATGGGCCAAACACTGCATTAGAGAAGGTAACATAGGTCGAATAATTGATCCCAAATTGAGGGGGCAAGTCTCAGTTAACTGTTTGAAGGAATTTGGGCAAATTGCATATGAGTGCCTCCGTACATGTTCAAAGGATCGACCCACAATGACTAAGGTGCTGGCAAGGCTGGAGTTCGTGCTAGCATGGACGTTACGGAGTCGGCAGAGTGCTAGTGATCGGAAACACATTGGAAGAGCCATATTAATTGAGAAGGCATGGTCGTTGTTCTCGATCAAGGCTCCTAGTAAGTTCAAACTCTTATGTTAAGTATAAGGTCATTCTAAGAAAACTCTCAAACATACGTATAAATGATGTACTTAAAGATTTAGAGATTCATCATATTAGTTAACCCAATTCCATGGCTGCATTAGCACTATTATGTATTAAATACACTAGAAGATTGCCCATTAAAGCATTTTGGACTTACGGATTGGCTTCTTTTTTTACATGAAAGCAATATGTTCACATGGCTTGTTTTCTACAGCTGTAGAATTATGAAGAAAAAAAAACCTTAAAATGAGTTATATGAGGCCAAGCTTACACTTTAATTGTCACCAACAGCTAATGTGGTCCATTTTTTGAGTTATATTATGTTTTCATTCTTATTAAATAGGAGTATACTTTTATATCTGATACACCTATTATAATTTAACAGTCCGTATTAGTTCTGATACAAAGATACTTGGACAAAGCAATGGCAACAAAAAGAAAGACATCATGATGGAAAAACAGGCCACCCCAGAGGCAAAAATTGGCTGTCATATTGGTGGGGTTGCCACTGTTTCTCAGCAGGTGGTGCTACCTAATGAGGAGCCTAAGATAAAAACCTTGAAGGAGTTCACATATTTTGAGCTACGGATCGCCACAAGTAATTTCAGGCGGGATAGGGTCATTGGAGAGGGTGGGTTTGGGAAGGTTTTTAAAGGCTGGGTAGACAGTGTAACATACAAGCCACAGGGTGTTGATGATAAGCTTGCAGTGGCAGTTAAGAGATCCAAACCCGAGAGTGCTCAAGGTCTTGAAGAGTGGCAGGTTTGGTTATTTTTATTCTGTAGCTGTCTTTGCTATCTGTCAAGTTTTGTTTTTTCATCCTCGTGCATTTAGTTTACTATGATGAATGTTCTTTACGGCGTGCATGAGTTATTTAATAATCTTTTGATACTTGGATGACGATACTAATGATCTTCTTTGTTAATGACGATTTGTATAGAAACATACTGAAGTATCATATGCATGTGTAGATGCAGAAATTGACTGACTGCCATGATGAGGAATTTCGCACTTTGTAGAATATTTTACCCATTGATCTATGCAAAACCTTTGGGAAAAAGAATCACTTTAGACCCATAAATGTGACATGAATTGGCTGTTTAAGTTCAAAACATATTAGGAGTTCCTTTTTTTTTGGTAACCATGGTTTTCATGGGGTTTGAGCCCACCGCCCCACATACTCAGACGAGGTAAAAAACCCTCTCTTTTTCAGAAAGTTTGGCGTAGTTCCTTCATTTTCATATGTAACAGACCGTTACATATAAGTATGACGGTGAAATTAATGTTTTTCATCACAAAATGTTTAAAGTGGCAAGATCATCTAACAGCTAGTTTATGGACTGCACAAAGGGAAGGAAAAATCAAGTTGATAATTTCATGCAAATTTTATGACAGGCGGAACTGAAATTCCTGGGAAAGTTGAGCCACCCTAATCTTGTTAAACTCTTCGGATATTGCTGGGAAGATAAGGATTATTTTCTCGTTTATGAATATATGCAAAAAGGAAGCTTAGAGGACCATCTCTTCAATGGTAAGTATCTATATCGATAGAAATAGATACAAAAAAAAAATGCATCTGCTATATTTATAAACAAAATATTTATCTAGTACAGTATAATTTTAAATGTGCAGAAGGCGCAG
>BQNB010018892.1:53732-67637 GCA_026074375.1 Tanacetum coccineum | reverse complement strand
GACTTATCGCTCTAATTGGATGCGAACTAGGAGATTTCCTTCAATATACTTACCTTTTTGTGAGTTAGACTCACATAAATTATGAGATTCCCGTATCGACAAAACTTTTGATGGACCTGAAGTTGAAGCAATAGGTGTGATGGAGATGCATCGATAGTTACTAGTAAACAGAGTTGTTGATAGGATTGGTACGTTGGAGCGGAATAACTTGAGACTCGGAGGCACGTTATGTGTTGAGAGAAAGAGAGTTGACCGACTCCGGCGTAGTATGTCGTCTCAAAAGGAATTGTAAGACTGAATTCCTCACCCTGGAGAGCTCTGATATTGTTCGTCAAAAGGAAGGATGGATCCTTCAGGATGTACACTGACAAACCGAGAATTTTAACAAGCTAACCGTTACCCGTTATCTAGTATAGACGATCATTTCGATCAACCACGAAGATGTTGCGTCTACCTCAAAAATCGACCTAGAATTTGGAGAAATAGTGCTTACTTTCAAGATGTGGGAACACTACTAATATGACACAAGTATGAACTCGAACCCGATAATCACCGAAAATCCTTTAAAAAGATCTGAAACACGATCGTGTCTTACCACTCAGCAGAATCTTAAGACCTCACTTGAACTACCTTATCTCATTCTTAAGTTATTACTTTTCCCGTGAGCTCCTCCCAATTGTCGACCTTTATTCTGGGGATATTGTTTCTCAAAATGTCCACTCTCCGCATCCCATCATCGTTTGTTATAGTTATTGTTGCTGTGTATTCTTATACTTTTGATTCACGACTCCATATGTTTGTGCTATGATTTTTAAATGATTAAAATGAATAAAGATTTTAAAGATTTTTGATGATATCAGATATATAAATTGTTCTCTTTGAGCGGGTGTGAGAGTTGTGAGTTGCAACAAAGATGACGATAAGGTTATGCTTGAATTATAGTGAATTTTGTTGATTGGTTTTGGCGTAAAAGAATTTTGGATAGTTTGGAAAATATTGTGGCATTATGGTCAAGTCTATGGGGGATTTATAAAAAAATATAGTTGTTGGTCCGAGTTTTAAATGAGGAAAACGGATGTTTAAAAATGTTTCTAAAAGTTTATTAAGTGTCGAAAGCTTTTGAAAATAATTGTGGAGCTTCTTAATATCAAAAGTAAGGTTTAGGAAATTTTCTAAAAATGATAAGTCATTGCCGTTGGTCATTTTTAAATATAGCAACATATTATATATATATATTTAGCAAGCTAAATATTTTGGTTAGACGATAGGGTTCCACTAGTTCGTTTTTGGAAATTTTGAAACAATTAAAATAGGGGATATTATTAACATCCCGAAACTAAAAACTTTTCTAAAAAGAAAACTTTCTATAAATAGTAACTTTTCGTAAGAACGTCGTGACATCTTTATAAATTTAATAAGTCTTAAAAAAAAAAAACACATTTTGTTGACTAAACTAAAGCACAAACATATATGGTTGTCTATTTCGTTATGGAACGTTGTGTGCAACGTTCCGTTATTATTATTATTATTTCTCATTCTACGGCGCATCTATATTAAGTCGCGATTAGAGCCGTTCGGTTATACTTTATTCTCCTTCTTTGTTTAAGGTGAGTTGAGTCACGATACTTCCTCGTTTCGATATTAATCACCGGTCCTTACAGATATCTCTGCTCCAAATCATTTAAACCCTTATACAGACATACCCACACGCCTACACTTTCTCCCTTGATGTTTTCACTATCAATAGACTTTCTTTATAACTTGTTTATATCAATCGTAAAACTTGTAATGATATTTTTCTAAAATACTCATGTGATGAATTAAATAGCCTGGTCAAATTTATCCAAAATTTTTGTATATTAAGAAGTGTCAAAACATTGAATTTTGCTGGAATAAATTTTCAACGCCATGGTTTTAAAACGGATTTGTTAAATCCTAAATAAGTTCCTAATCAACACAATAGTTAACAAAAATTGAATCCCGGCACGTGATACCTTTAAGGGTAGGTTACTTAGTCACATTAACCTTCGCAAATTTTCGATATATAAATGACTAATTTACCTTCTTTGACTTTTTGGTCCCGACTTGACTTTTTGACTTTTGACCTTTTAAACGGTCTCATAAAAACGATTCCCGCGCAGACCCGGTAAAAATTTTGAAACGTATTAAATAATAAAATCAAAATAATCGTTATTATCGCTCATTTTGCAAACTAATTTTTCTAACATAATCGACTTGAAAGACTAGAAGATATATTTATTCCCGAATTGATTTTATCAAAAACGACACGCTAATTACGTTTTCACAACACGGACTTCTAAAGCGAATTGAAGTAAAATGGCAATTCCCGACAACTTTTTAGTTTTGCCCGAAGACACGAAAGTGACTGAAATATCCTTGCAAAATTATGAAAACAACGCATAACCGACAATAGAAAATAATTAATTTAAATTTAAGTTAACATATTTTATTAAATAAGAAATATTTAATAAAGACCTTTAGAAATTTTATTCAAAAACGTTTATTTAAAAACGCGAATATTCAAAAATTTAGTTTTAACTTTACGGACAAAGGTTAACCGTCAAACCCAAATGAATATTAAACAATTTAAATAAATTTTATAAAAACATTTATAAAATATAATCAAGTAAATACTCGTTTTTATCAGAAAAATGATTAGAGAACAATGGCGCAATTTCGTATTTTGAAACATGCCGTTAGTCTGCCAAACGAACCTCGAACCGCTGTTTTTATAATCAAAAGTATAATAAAAAGTTACACTTTTAACCCTCAACTATTATACACTTTCTAATTCATTTTAAAAGTTTTATATATAAATAAAATTTATAACTTTTTAAATCATTTTTACAAAATACAACACACACACTCATATATATCCTCTCTCCCTCTCCGAATATCCGGCCACCCTTCCCGCCGGCCGGCCGCCACCTTTTACCCGCCGCCAACCACCGCCCGTAAAACTTTTTCCGGCTAACCACAAAAATGAATACAAAAGAGATATATCAAGCCCATCAACCCGATCCATTAAAAAAAAAAAAAAACCACTCCGCTGCCAATCGACTTAGCCACTCTTTTCCTCTCCGCCCCGCTCCACCTTTTTCCGGCGAGATTCTGGTCACCCGTCGGTGGCAGCCACCACAACACGACACCATATCTCCATCACCACCTCTCCTGCTGCCACCTCTTCACCACCATACCACCACCCGACCCCATCCTTATCACTACATCACCACCGTCATCTCCCCACCCCCGCTGCTACTCTCCAACTCCCCGCAGTCCCACATCACCACCACACCAGCATCGTCACCCTCGCTCCAACCTCTCACACACAACAACCATCCAACCGCCCGCTGCCACCGACCACCCCGCCCATCAACACCACCATAGCCGCGGCTCGGGCCTCACCTTCCCCCTCATCTCCACTTTGCCAATCGCTCTCCCTCAATCATCAACACCAGCACCTTTTAACACGCCAACAACCCCCTCACCCCTCCGGCTCAGTCGTCAAACTCATCCAGCCACCACAATCATTTTTTTATATATTTTCTTTGTTGGTTACAAATTTTTATAAAACTAATACTTATTAGTTTAGTTGTGATTGTTTAAGTTTATTTGTATTAAGGTAAATTTTAGGGGTTTTGTTTCTGCATATCAAAATCACCAAAAATGGGGCGTTTGGTTACTGATTTTATAGCCCAAAAAGGGCGTTTGGATCTGCCATTAACGCAACCATAAGGGTGCATTTGGTTTCGTGGATAACAGCCCAGAGAGGGCGTTTGGTTCTGTGTTTTATGGCTGCCCCAAAGGGGCGTTTGTGTTTGCTGATTTTTACAGCCGCACGAAAGGTCGTTTGGGTTGTTGTTTAACAGCCTTTAGGGGCGTTTGGATTTGTGATAAACTGCCCCTAAAGGGGTGTTTGGTTTAAATTATTTTGGTAATTGGTTTGTTTCGTCTAGTTATAAATTTAAAACACGTGGATATAAATTGCAACATATATTGGTTAAATGGGAAAAACGATGGTTTTGGTAAAAATGGAAACGTCATACAAACAGCAAAGTCATGCCGAAATTTCTAAAAAAATCTTTATACTTAGTAAATTTTCATTAAAGTTTATATTATTTTAGAAACCCGATAAAATGAAAAAGTTATATAGTTTTTAAGATTATTAAATTGTGATTTTACAATAAATCAGTAAATAAATGAAAACTATACTTTTATAAACAAGACAACTAGTCTAGTTAAAACGCGTAACAAAATACTAAATTATAAAATATTATTTTATAATTCCCCAACTAATAACTTTTGTATAGACATTAAAAAACGTCATTAAAACTAATTCGTAAACATTAAAACGTGTATTACTTTTTTACGCAAGACCTTTTTTATTAATTTAATAGGTGACTTTTGAAAAAGTGTCCGAACTATAATTACATACAAATATTTTGAATCACTTCTTAATATAAATACATGTAAATAATATATGTTGTGTACTTATTCTTTTGGTTGTTTGTCTTTATAATATAATTCAGTCATAATAATAATTATAAATATACATTTTTTCAATAAGTAATATAATATAACGGAATATCTTAAATACTTTCGTGTGTTAATCGATTTATTATATATAAACCAACCACCAACTCATCCAACTCGAAATCTAAATCCCTTATCAACGTGTCGCGCTCATCCATCGGAAAACCCAAACTCATCACCCTAAACTAGTGGGATATAACCGTTAAGTTAAGCTGCAACTTCTTGGTCAAGCCGTTCCGTTCTCCATTTGTGTTGTGCTTGTTATTTGCATTTTCTGCAAGATACTCTTCAACATCAATTTGAGGTTCAAACACCAACATTTAACATTTTTGAATAAACGTTTTAATTATTTTTGGGTGAGAACATGCTCGACGGTTACAACTGCGTTTACGTTACCGAAATTCAAACTCGTTTACGACACTAATTACAATCCGGTTACTTGATTGATAACACACACTTTCTACTTTATGGAATTAAGTACTTTAAAGTTGTTTTATGGAAAAAAATGGTTATATTCTTTAATGGACACAAGTTGTTTTCAATTCAGTTACCATCTCCAATTTACGTGTTGCCTAAGTGGCTTTACAACACTACTACTACTAACTTACTGCCCAACGTTATCAATGAACTGTTAGTTTTATTTTTTCTCAACCGGCCACCTTTGAGAGGCGCGATTTGAATAGTTAGATCCTATTGGACTAATTATCCCTATCTGTGAGTAGCCTCAGCGGTTCGAGTTTGCCAAGAACAAACGAATATATGTCATGTCGATGTCGTTAATGTGGTCTTTTGGTTTGGGACCACTCAGGTGTAAAGGCAGGAATACAATACACAGTATGTAACATGCCTGTTGTATTAGCTTCAGTGTCATAAGCATAGCGCAACAATAAACAGCTATTCATCGCATAGTTGTAAAATCGCGTTATAATATCGCATTGGCATTTGTATGATTTAAGTTAAATCTCCTTATACCTTCACGTAGCAAGTACTATACAGTAGACTTGTGGCCACACAACTTTGGTTGATACATTATCCAATTACTAAACACTTTCGTAATACGATTGAGTGAAGTCTATTCCACCATTAAACTTTTTTGGTCCTCATGAATGTTTTTACTGTAAATCCTAAGATTTCGACTCCACTTTAATGATACACGTTTGTAGCGATGGTTTATTCTCAGGTGCTTACTTGACTTCTTGATGTGCTTATTGTAGTCTACTGCAATATGATACTCTTTCAGCTTATCAAAATATCATATCGTTGTCCGTTTTGAAAAAACCAAATTACGCTTAACCGCTACATTTACTCACTGGCTTTATGGCAAATTTTTTAATTTCCTTTAAATATTTGTAAAACTTATTTATTTTTAAACCAATGCAACGATTATGATTCTTTCAAACTTCATTAGTGGTCGTGGACTTCTTGTGCGCTTGTGTTCGGATTATGATGACGTCCACGCCCTCGGAAGCACACGTATTCCGTCCAGGAGCCCGCTCTTGGGGAGTACACCAAGAGCCTGATATATCAATTTTGTAAGGACAATGATTATGCTTTTAGAAATAAAATACATTAGAATCTAAGACAAGCTGAAACTAACAAGACATTAGTGTACTCACAATGAGCAACAATAGAAAATACCTAAGTCCTGTCAATGACACAGATTTTCTAAGTCCAAGAGAATAATAGGGCTGAAGTATCATCAATGGAGGATTGTTACCCAAATGATGAGGATGATGTGTGTCTGACAAAACTGGGTAGATCTGTTAAGCCTAATGTACTCAAGCCTAGTTAGGAGTCATCTGAAAAAGTGGTCAAACTTCACAACATAAGGGCATTGGTTTTAAAAAAGTACGAATAAAAATGAAAAGCTTGTTTTGTTAGTAAAAGCATTGAAACCATTTAATAAAGACTATGATTTCTATACCACAAAGAGTCCCTGAACCTAGAGTTATGAATGTAGTCAAAACTGGGAAGAGAAATTAAACCAGTAATGGGATTATGGAAAGGCGTAAATCACCAAAATCTTTTCAAAAAATTTGAAAAACCCTCATGCAAAAAGAGCTTTAACCCTTCAAACAGTACTTAACTAGAGCAGGTTTTACTTAATACTAGATAGATAAAAGTAAGTAAACTGCTAGGTCTATTAGTACTAGTTAGGCCTATTAGTACAACTATGCCAATTGCCTCAAAAATATCACAATCTAAATATTGTTTATTAGACGCAAAACACCCAAGATTGGACTTAGTGTATAGAGCCAAAAGCCTCAAACACAGACCAATCAGAGAGGTTCTTACTTCCCCAACCAGTTTATAGACCCAAAGACTTAAAACCCTGATGTGGAAACTTTGTGTTGTGTCTTAATAACAAGACTACAGTGTGGACAAAAACAGGCAGTAATTAGTAAGGGTATGGTTGAAAAGTATCCTAAATAAGGGATAATGGTTATGGAGGGCCAAAGATGAATTACTAATCAGAGTGAACGAAAAAAATGGCTCTTACATACTCAAAAAGTATGAGTAATTAACTCCAAAGGGCATTCCAAGTTAATTTGACATATGGATCCCAAAGAGATGCTACTAATACTCTTACCTTTGAGCAGGGCACTCCAGAGATCTTGTTTACATGAATCATCAGTGATGGATAGTTGTTGCTCACCATATGACTTAGGCAACAAAGCTATATCTATTAGCAGACTATGACGATTTAAAATGGGAGGTCTTTTTGGCTTTTGGAGTGATCCCAAAGAGGTCAAAAAACAGGTTAAAGCTTTAAGTATTGAAGTTAATCCTGGCAGTGAAGATTTTAATACTGGCAATGAGGATTTTAATACTGGTAGCTTAGGAGTTAGTACTGGTAGTGGACCAGTTAGTACTCCTAGTGTAGTTCAAACCATAAATGTCACAATTCCTTCTCCAATTAAAAGTCAAAGAGAAGGAAAAGCTCCAATGACTACAGAAGAAATTCAAGCTACCAAAAGAACAAAAGCACAAATTCAACAAGAAGAAGCTGGTCTTGCAGAAGCCATGAGATTGCAAGCATTACAGGAGGAAGAGGCTGCAAGACAAGTTCATTTGGATGCTTTGCTAGCTAAAAGGATTTCAGAGGAGGAAGAATTATCAGAACAACAAAAGAAAAGAAAAGCTAAAGTTCAAGAAGCTGCTCAGTATTATACAGAAGAGGATTGGGATACCATCAGAGCAAAACTTGAAGCAAATGCAGAACTGACCAAGAGTCTACAAGGAGAAAGTATGACTAGTGAAGATTTTGCAAAAAGGATGGTAGAAATGATAAATCAGAAAAAGAAGTTCTATGTTGAACAAAAGGCTAAGGCAAGAAAGAGCAAGCCAATGACACAGGCACAACCAAGATATTATATGAGTACCTTTATCAAGAATCAAAGCTCATGGAAATTGACTCAATTGAAGAAACTTACTTTTGATAAGCTCAAGACTGAATTTGAAAAGCTGGTGAAGAGTATTGAAAACTTTGTGCCAATGGAAACTGATGAAAGAGTAAAGAGACAAGGTGTTCAGCTGGATCAAGAATTTTCAAACAAACAAAAGACCATTGAAGAGGTTTCAGTCTTAGAAGAAAGTATTATAGAGCCAGTGATTGCTAAGGAAGAAGAAATTGAGAAGTCTGTAAAGAAGAGAGGTAAAATCAGGAAGCAAAAGGCAAGGAAAGGAATACATATTGACAAGACTGCACAGGATGAAAGTGAAGAAGAAAGGGAAGCATTCATGAAGGATAAAGTCACAAGTGCTTCATCAGAATCTGAGATTGGAATAGATGTTATTCCAACTGCTACAAAACCTACTAGTATTGTTGATTGGAAGATCATTCCTCAATCTGGTCTAAAGGCTGTTTATCAGATTATAAGAAGAGATGGTTCTGATAAAATATATATGAGTTTTGGAGCCATACTTAAAGACTTTTCAAGAGATAATCTTACAGAATTGTACAGATTGGCCTAAAGAGATATATGACAGAGTACTTTGGGGTGATCTCAAGACCATGTTTGATCCACCTCTTAGTGATGATGCAATATGGTGTTTGCCACTTCAACAGAAGATGATTAATTAGAGGTATTATCCTTCTTGTGCAGTACATTGCCTAACATTGGATGATACTACTATATATATGTTAGCAGATAGAAAATATCCCTTGTCAAAAGATGCTTGCCAAGTAATGCTAAAGATGAAGCTTCTAGGTGGAACAACGGATGAAGTTTGCTATCAATTTTTGAAGATGATTGAGAAGAAACTGAATTAAGATGATAATTGGATTCTCTGTAGCTAAGGTATGGTTTGGGTATCTGGAAGCTGTAATGGAGTTGAGAAGGATTGTTTAAGTGTTGGTTTAGCAACCACATAACAAATGGTCATCAGTTCACCATGTCTAACAGACATCAAGAACGGGCTAGTCCAAAGCAAACAACTTTGGTAAAGACTTCTCAAATCCATTAATGGTTGATAGTTTACCAAAAACTGTATGGTAATCAATGCACCATAGTGTTGCACTAAAGCATTGGCTACTCCAGAGCAAACGGCTACTGGTAAAGAGATCTCAAATCCGTTGACAGCTAATAGTTTGCTAAAAACTATAAGGTTATCAATGCACCTTGTTACTGCAATGAAGCATTGACTAGTCCATAGCAAACGGCTCATGGTAAAGACATATCAAATCCGTTGATGGCTGGTAGTTTGCCAAAAACTACAAAGCCAACTTAGTTGGATGTTGCTGTGGAGCTGTGATGCAGAGAGGATGAGATGCTGTTAAAGATTAAAAGCCAAAGTATGATCTGTCTTCAAATCAACAACAAACAGATCATCATTAAAGAGAAGCTAATGATTAAAGAGAAGTGTTTGGATACAATCCTCAAAAGCTCAAGCTGAAGAAAACTGAAGAAACTTGAAGTTAACAAGTGAAGTTCAAGTTTAGGGGAGGATTGTTAGGAATTATGTATACAAGACTTAATTCTGTTTGTTATATAGTTAGTTCTGCCAGTACACTTGTTAGTACTGGTAGAAGAGTTAGCATAGTTAGTACTAGTAGTTCATTATAAGTTAGTACTGGTTATGTAATAGTTAAGTTTGCTTATGCAGAAGTTAGTTAGAGTTAGACATATGCATGAGATATCTTATGAAAGGATATGCGTGATCTCTATACACGTTTTGTAAAGCCCATTAGGGTTTCCTTGGTGTATAAAAGGAACCCTAGTCATAGTTAGTTGAAATAGATCAATATAGATCAACATAGATCAATAGAGATCATCTTAGCAATCTTAGTCTTTGTAATCTGTAACCTAGTCAGATTCAAGTTATAATACAAAGTTTTCTTGTGTTACTTAATACTGTTCTTCTAAGCATTGTTGATTAGTTTCTGTATAATCAATAGTGTTAAATTAGTGTTTCATTATTGTTGCTTTGGATTTATCTAAAGGAGCAAACTCTTTGTAAGCTAAAGGTTCAAGATCTATTCAGTAAGGGATCCAACAGAAATCCACCATATCAAATACTCTATCAACTTCTAATTCTTTTGCAGCTCGTAGAGATAATTCTATTCATCATCGACTCTGGGTGCTTAAAGCACATGATGGGAAATCTCAAACTTCTAAGTGATTTTATGGAGAAATTTCTAGGTATGGTGAAGTTTGGAAATGATCAAATTGAACCGATTCTTGGTTATGGAGATCTGGTTCAAGGAAATATCACTATCAAAAGGGTTTATTATATTGAAGGGTTGAATCACAATTTATTCTCCATTGGTTAATTTTGTGATGCGGATTTGGAAGTTGCTTTTTGGAAGTCTACATGTTATGTTTGTGATTTGCATGGAAATGATCTTCTCACAGATTCTTGTGGATCAGATCTTTACTCAATCACCTTTCAAGATACAACTTTTCCTAATCCAATTTGCTTAATGGCTAAAGCTACCTCGTCACAAGCATGGTTATGGCATTGTCGTCTTTCTCACTTGAACTTCAATTCCATTAACTTTCTTTTAAAGAATGATACTGTGATTGGTCTTCTAAAGTTAAAATTTGTCAAAGATCATCTTTGTTCTTCTTATGAGTTTGAAAAAGCCAAACGAAATTCTTTTCACATAAAGACTACCCCGAGCTCCAAAAGACGGTTACAACTTCTACACATGGACTTATGTGGTCCCATGCGGGTAGAAAGTATTAATGGAAATAAATATTTTCTCGTAATTGTTGATGACTACTCCAGATATACTTGGACTCACTTCTTGAGGTCCAAAGACAAAACCCCTGAAGTTCTCATTGATTTTCTCAAACTTGTTCAAAGAGGACTTCATGCTCAAGTTAGAACAGTACACACCGACAAAGGCATGAAATTTTTAAATAAAACTCTTCATGCATACTTTGCTCAAGAAGGGATTGCATACCAAACATCAACTGCTCGAACACCTGAACAAAACGGCGTTGTCAAAAGATGGAACCGTACTCTTGTTGAGATACTCGAACAATAGTTGGGGTGGTGGGGTGTTTGCTAAGCGCCCGCTAAAGTTCCTTTGTACTTTGGGCTAGAAGCAATGCCACAACCACATGTTTTACTACCCAAAACCGTTTCAACTGGACAAAGTACAAATGATCGTAATTCCTCGACATGAGAAAACACCTTACCACATCATCAATGGCCGAAAATCGTCTATTAAGTTCTTTCACATTTTTTGCTCTCTTTGCTACATCGTCAGAGATGGTGAAAATCTTGACAAAATGAGGGAAAAAGGTGATGCATGTATTTTTGTAGGGTATTCTACTCAATCAAGAGCTTATCGGGTATATAACAAGAGAACAAGAGTAATAGTTGAAACCATTCTTGTTAACTTTGATGAATTGCCTCAAATGGCGTCAGATCATGTTAGTTCTGACCTTGTTTCACAATGTCTGACGACGGCACTTGAACATGCCAGTTTAAGTCCCGGACCCTAAAGTCAAGAAAATGTTCCTCAAGCAACTGAGACAGTAACAACGTCAAATGAGTTGGATTTGCTATTTAGTCCGATGTTCGATGAATTACTCAATGGAACTACTCTGGTCGTATCAAAGTCTTCCGCTGTAACTGCTACTGATGCACCTAATCAACGTCAACATAAAAACACAACTCTATCTACTTCAACAACCGTTACTATAGATATTCCTTCTTTGAACACTCAAACAACACTTGAAACTACAAATCAAGCACCAACTTTCACTGCCAATGAGAACATTATTCAACCAGAAACCAATAAAGAACATGCACAAGTCAAAGAAGATGAATTTATCAACATCTTTAGTACATCGGTACAAGAACGAGGGGATACATCTTCTCGATATGCTGACTCGTCAAACTTGCATACATTCTATCAACGACATCCCTCTGAATATCGTTGGACAAAAGATCATCCGCTAGAACAAGTCATTGGAAATCCTTCACAATCAATTAGAACAAGACGTCAGCTAGAAATAGATGGCGAGATGTGTATGTTCGCACTCACCGTGAGTCGAACCGAACCAAAGAACATCAAAGAAGCCATGGCTGATTCTGCATGATTGAAGTGATGCAGGAAGAACTTCACCAGTTTGATTGATTAGATGTATGGGAATTAGTCGACAGACCACTCTGCAAAAATGTCATTAACATGAAGTGGCTCTAGAAAAACAAACGTGATGAGGAGAATACTGTAATTCGCAACAAAGCTCATCTTGTAGCTAAGAGATACAACCAGCAAGAAGGAATTGACTTCAAAGAGTCATTTGCTCTAGTCGCTCGATTGGAAGCTGTCTAGTTATTCATTGCGTATGCTGCACACAAATCATTTCCAGTATACCAAATAAACGTCAAGACAACATTTCTTAACGGTCATCTGAAGGAAGAAGTGTACGTCAATCAGCCAGATGGAATCATAGACCCACATCATCCAGACAAAGTCTACCGTCTCAAAAAGGCATTATATGGACTCAAACAAGCTCCAAGGGAGTGATATGATGAACTCTTAAACTTCCTGGTATCCAAAGGGTTCTCCAAAGGTTCTATTGATCCAACTCTATTCATTACTAAAAACGGGGAAGACGTATTTCTTGTGCAAATTTATGTTAATGCCATTATTTTTGGTTCTACGAACCCAAAACTTTCCAAAAAGTTTGAAAAACTAATGCACAGCAAGTTTGAAATGTCTATGATGGGGGAGCTAAAATTCTTTTTAGGAATTCAGATCCACCAATCCCCATGTAGTATCTTTATAAACCAAGCTAAGTATGCTCAAGAGATACTTAAAAAGCATGGTATGACCTCATGTGATAGCGTTGGTACTCCAATGGCTACTAAACCCTTAGATGCTGACTTTAGTAAAACTCTCGTTGACCAAACGAAATATCATAGCATGGTTAGAGCACTCATGTACTTAACAGCAAGTAGATCGGATATTGTACATGCAACATGTTATTGTGCTCGTTATCAAGCGAGACCAACTGAAAAGCACCTCAGGGATGTTAAACGGATCTTTTGGTACCTTAAGAATACCATTAACATGGGATTCTGGTATCCGAAGGACACCGGCTTTAATCTAACTGCTTTTTCAGATTCAAATCATGCAGGCTGTCTCGATACACGTAAAAGCACACCTGGTGGCATATAATTTCTAGGAGGTGATAAGTTAGTCAGCTGGTCGTCAAAGAAATAGGAATGTACTTCAATGTCTTCAGCAGAATCTGAGTATGTGTCTCTATTTGCGTGTTGCGCTCAAGTTCAATGGTTGAGAACTCAGCTCACAGATTATGGCTTCCACTTTGACAAAATACCTATGTATTATGATTCAAAGGCAGCCATAGCCATCTCGTGCAATCGAGTCCAGCTTTCCCGTACCAAACACATCGATGTCAGATATCACTTCATAAATGAATAGGTTGATAAGGGTATAGTTGAATTATTCTTTGTCCGAACTGAATACCAGTTCGCTGACCTGTTTACTAAAGCCTTACCCAAAGATAGGTTTAAGTATCTCGTCAGATGACTCGGTATGAGATGTTTGACTCTAGAAGAACTGGAGGTTCTGGCAAACGAATCTGTTTGATATACATCAAACATCAATTTGTAAATATTTTTGAAAAAGAAAATACAAAAATATAAAATTAAGAAAAACAAATACAAAAATATAAAATCAAGAAAAACAAATACAAAAATAGAAAATCTAGAAAAACAAAATATGAAATTTAGAAAAATTTCAAAAATACCAAAAAGAATCTTCTCGACATGTCTCTTGGAATCGATAACATTTACGTACCTAGAAATGTCGATTAACATTGACACGGGTGTGTAAATGAAGTTCGAGCAAGAGTTCAAACGTTT
>BQNB010018892.1:0-49827 GCA_026074375.1 Tanacetum coccineum | reverse complement strand
GTTCCACTCTTAGTGTTCGACACCCTACTTACCGCGAACTCCATCTTGACCGGGTACACTGCTCGTTAAAGTGTTGTTATAGGTTTGTCGGCTAAATATAAATTTAAACTTGATAATCAAATAATTGACCCTACACGATAGCACATCAGGTTTTTGGCGCAGTTGCCGGGGAGTGAATTAATTAAATCTTATTCTTATTAGTATTTCTAACCATTAATTAGTTTAGTTTAGTGTAATCTAATTATTTAAATTCTGTTTGTATTTATTCACATTGTGTGTTTAAATTGTTTGTTTAAATTCCCGCATTTAATTGTTTTTAAATAGTATTCTGTTCTGACTGATCACTTGACACGCTGTATCCACCAGTTGGATACGACGTATCAAACCTTCTGTTCAGAACAGCGTATTGAGTTTTACAATCTAAACGGCGTATTTGTTTTCCAAAAATATGGCGTATTCCGTAAACTCTATACGGCGTACTGGCATTCAACAGACCTATACGGCGTATTCACATCAATTAAATACGGCGTATCTGTCATATGATACAGTAACAGACTAAAACCTTATCTATTTTGATTCCACATTTAATTTCTCTCATCAGGACATATCCTACTGATTTATTGTCATTTGTTTCAGGTAGTGCATGACAAGAAGTTCGTCAAAGGAACTACTCTCACCTTTTGAAAACCCGAAACAAAAACTTCGCTAAAAAAGGAGGCTTATTGATACACCAAGTCTAATAGAATCGAATTCGCCAGAGTTCGATCACATTTTTGACATCAAGGAACAATCAGAGGAAAAAGTAAGAGAAACAATGATGGAAACAATGGAGCATTACATGAGCAAAACCCGAGGAGATTACGGGTCAGGCGTTACTAGGCCTACGATCAACCAAGACACCCACTTTGAATTGAAGGGGCAATTTCTCAAAGAACTTTGTGACAATACTTTCAGTGGCTTAGAACACGAAGATACAAACAAGCACATCGAGAAGGTTCTCGAGATTGTTGACTTAATTCACATCCTAAAAGTAACTCAAGATCAAATCATCCTCTGAGCCTTTCCTGTATCCCTTACTGGAGCCGCAAGCAGATGGCTAAAGAACCAGCCACCAGGATCAATTACAACCTGGGAGGTTCTCAAAACTAAGTTTCTAAACAAATTCTGTCCACCTGCCCGTACTGCAAAGAAAATGGAGGAAATCAACAACTTCCAGCAAGAACCCGATGAAAGCCTTTTTTGTGCATGGGAAGATTTAAAGAGTTGCCGATGAAGTATCCTCAACATTATTTGACCGACATGCAGGAAGTCATCTTGTTTTACAATGGGCTCGATGTCCCAACTCGACAAATCCTGGACTCAAAGGGTACCATACCTTCCAAAACTGCTGCGGATGCTAAAATAGACATTCAAGAAATGGCTGAATATTCTCAAAAATGACATAATGGAATGTCGTCAAGGACTAGAAGTACTGAAACTTCTGATGGGCTTGCTGCTATCCAAGGCCAACTTAGCAATCTTGGACGAGAAATAAAGAAAGTAAATGAGAAAGTGTACGCTGCTCAGGTCAGATGTGAACTATGCAAGGGACCACACTATACAAAGGATTGTCCACAAAAGGAAGAAGGAAAAATTTTAGAAGAAGCTTATTATACACAGTTCGGTGCACCCTATCAACCTGGAGGACGATATAGAGCAGAGTAGGGCTAGGATTCTACCAACAAAACAATGGAAACTGTTTGTATCCTGAACGAAGACCAAGCCTAGAAGAATCACTCACCAAATTTATGACAGAATCAACTAAAAGGTATGAAGAAAATTCAAACATAATCAAAGAGATCTAAGCTTCTACCAATGCAGCGATAAGAAATCAAGGAGCCTCAATTAAGACCTCAAAAATACAAATCGGACAGATGAGCAAGGTCTTGCAAGAAAGAGGGTTTGGAAGCCTGCCCAGCTCTACAGAGATAAACCCTCAAGACCAAGTTAAATCGATCGCAACTACTAAAGCTGATTTTTCTGAGATACGCCGTATCGGATGTGGTCCATAAGCCGTATCAGGCACACATCACAGGAGCCTATTTTCAGAAACAATCCCTTTCCTAGGACGACTACAAAACTTTGGCTATGATGATTAGAGAGAGGCACGAGATGTGAAGATTCTGGATGCTTATGATCATACCTTGCCTCAGAAAGAAAAAGACCCAGGGAGCTTTACCTTACCTTGTTGACCTAGGAGCTAGTGTGAGCGTTATGCCATTTTCTACCTACACCAATCTTGGTCTAGGAATTTTATCTCACACCAGGTTAACCATAGAACTAGATGACCCAACCATAAAACAACCAATGGGTATTGCCAAAAATGTGCTAGCAAGGATAGGCAAATTCATTTTCCCTATAGACTTGATCATCTTAGACATACCCGAGGATGACGATGTTCCTTTAATCCTCGGACGACCATTCTTATCAACTGCCCATTCCAAGATTGATGTTTTCAAAAGGAAGATTACTTTAAGGGTCAGGGTGGAAAAACTTGTTTTTAAAAGTGTTAAGCCCGCCACTAGCATAATTAAAAAGGTCTTTGTGATAAAAAGTCTTGATTCAAAAACAAAGCTTATTGAAGAGTATGATGAATCATTCAACCCAACTTATGGCAACTATATAGAATTAAATGATTTGGATACACCTCTGGAAACTAAAATGGATCAAGATTTTGAGCCAACTTTTGTTAAAACCGACTCTTATAAGATGAAATTTTCTTGTGTAATCGGGTATAAATATGTTATCGCTGACCTCCTCCCTTTCTTATCTATTAAATTAATGTCTAAAAGCTTTTATTATTCAACAATTAAGGACAAGGATGAAGGGAAGAATCATGTCGGAACTTTGATCAATATACCTGTTTTTGTTGGAAGTTTTTCTATTATTTCAGGTTTTACCATCATTGACGATGATGATATGACAAAAGACGTTGTGCTCGGCATGAAATTTTGTAAGAAATACGCATCATGCCAAATGATTATGAAGAAATTCGCTCTCGGGGATAAGTACGAGCGAATTATGGAGGTTGAATAAGATGAAGAGAAAGGAAAAAGTTCGAACTTAAAGACCAGCTGAAACAAAAGTGCTTCCTGGGAGACAACCCGGTCATTTTAATTTAATTTTGAGTCTGTCTTCCCAGACACTCTATACATCGTATCAAACCCCTCTTGATACGGTGTATAGACGTGTTTGGACATTATTAGTTTTAAAGCTTAATATTTAATTTTTAGTAATTTAATTGTTTTTATAGGAACCATACGGCGTATCTTAGGGTTTGGGATACGACTTATTGATCCATGTACAATTGTGTGTTTAACTGTTTTCTTGTACCATTATAGCGAGATATAATTTGCACTTGTCTTCTAATCTTTTATGCGGGACCTTGTTGAAACTATGATATGGTATATTCTGAAAAAGACATGTGTTGAACTTATCCGACCATTCTAAAGCCCCAATCAACACACTTTTTGCTTAAGAACTCATCTTGGAGAATTATCACGAGCAACACATCAGGGAGTTTTCCGTTCTAATTCTATTTTCCCTTATTAATTAATTGTTTTATCTATACAACAAGGACGTTGTATAACTTAAGTGGGGGGATGGAGAATTAGAATGTACTTGTCTTCTTTTTTACAAAATAACATGCAAAGTGCTTAAAAACGGCCAAAAAAAAAAATTAGCATGACTTTTGTAAAAATCACTAGTTACATTACCTAGTGCACTATAACCCTTGATACTTATTGTAAGAATTAAGCCTATTCAGCTTCAAACTGTTTACTAAAAATTCCACAAAATTATGAGTGTTCCGGTGATGTAGTGGACTTTAGAACTTGGCCTGGTATATCACTCGAGACCGCAATGATTAGTACTATGGATTTATATGGAGGAACCTGTTCAACAGATATATTTCTAGTATTAAACCAAATAGCCTTCATGTCGCAAAATTAACTAACTACACTGGTTAGTTAACTCCCGTGTAACCCTTTGTTTACTCTTATTTTTAGAGTAAGATTCCCTAGAACAACCTGTTGAGCCATTCCTTTCTTTTTCTACACCATATTATATGTTTCGTTATACCTTTACACTTTAGCCTACCGTGTAGATTAAGCCTATTTTAATCAAAGTTGCTAGTTGCTTTCATGTAAAGTCTTGTATTTCCTGTGTCAAAGTGAAATTTTGCTATATCTATAATGGTCAGGTGATTCGCAGTTAAGCATACACTTATATAGCAACCCTAATACAGATCCTGACCGAATGCCCTTGACCAAGGCAAAAGGTCAAATTCCACAAAAGGATAAAATACACAAGATAGAATCAATGATAAAAAGATTCCGGAAGAGATATTCCCGGGTCGTATGTCCCAACGAGGCTGCAATTGAAGGTAATCCTGGTTTGATGAGAAATTGAATGATGGAGAATATTTAGATATGATGGAAACACTGATATAATTACAACTAAAATTAATTAAATAAAACCTAATTTAATCTACGGGAAATAGATATAGGAAATGGGGATCTTAAAAACTACGGGAAACAAAATTAGTTATAGGGAAATCCTAAAATTAAATCTATACTAAAATACGGGACCAATCAGGTATCGGGGAAACCTTAAATACTAAAAATTAAGAACAATAAATGCTAAATTAAATTAAAAATCAAAATTAATCTTCTAAATTAACTTATTGAAAAATAAAGAAAACTAGAACTAAAACGGAGGGTCGTTTGAAATGGAAACGATAAAGAAACGGTAAAAACGCACCGGTTAATACGGGTCTAAGACTTGAAATTTAAGAAAAATTAGCTATACTAAATTTTATATTTTTTCCTAGATACTAAATGCAAAGAAATTTTTGTATAAAAAGAAAAATATTTTTTTATTAATTTTTGGTTTTTTTATGAATTTTTAAAGGATTAATAAACTAATTAAAATAGGAAAATAGAAAAAGACAAAAAATAAAAGTTATATGAAAATTCTGAAAAATAAGATTAAATAAAGAAAAGTTAAACAATTCAATAAATTTAAAAATATGCCACAAAGTTACTTGTTTAAATAAAAAGTAATTAAACTACATTAAAATTTAAACTAATTTATTAATTAAATTAAATAAACTAGACAAAAGCTAACTTGCTGTTAAACATAAGGACTAACAGGGATAAGGGACAAGGGACTAACGGTTGCAATTTATAGTAATATACAGTGGGGGACTAACAAGTTATAACTATAAAAAGACAAATATTACACAATTGGTCCACTGAGGATGGACCCCGATGTACAAACAGGGTCCAAAAGTGCTTATTTGACAAATAGTCAAATAAGCAAACTTGTAGAAGGGCTTTTGGGGAGTCTTTGTTTTGTAAATGCCTTATGCTTTTTTTACTCACTAAATAAGCTAGAAACTTATGGCTTTTGGGGCCTGCAGATGCTAATAAGCTTATGGCTTATTTTTCTTGCTTTTAGGATTTTAAGACTTACATAATAGCTAACAATCTATGGGAAAACAAATAATAGGGGTGAGGGGAGTCATAAATAAGCTAAAGTAATCCTATAATAACCCTAAAATAAGCTGGAATCAATAAGCTAATCTAAACAGTTTTAAAAGAAAACAGAAAAACCTCTACTTTGCTGCTAAAATAAGCTATGCTAAAGGCATAATTAAGCTACACTATTTTGGGGGCTTAAAGGGGTAGTAATAAGCTACATATAAAAGCTAAAAGATACTAGGGTCTAGTTATGAAATAAGCTAGAAAAAGGGGTTGAGATTTGGTGCTCAGCACCAGGGGAGGCAAGGCAGTGAGCTTAAGGGCTTTTTTAGCTTATTGAAATAAGCACATTGGTGCTTTTTACCCAAAACCAACCATAAACAGATTAAAAAAAAAAAAAAAAAGGAGGCAATGAGCTACTTCATTCCAAACTTATGAGAGCTTAGGCTAATTAAACTGTGATAATGGGGTGCTTGAAAAGGGGGATTTCTATGAATCATGCATACATAACACTTGGACTATATTTGTACATTCACAATGACAGGACAAATGGCTTTGAAAGGAGCTAGTTTATGACTAAATAAGCACATCAAGGTGTGCTTAAGCTGTCTACACAGCTTAAGTGGGTTTAGCAACACTTGTGCTTATTATTAAACTTGTGACAGAAAGCAAAAAGCCTTAAAAACTTATTTTTACACTAAAGATTATGATTAAAATGGTCTAATAAACCCCACACACTCAGCCAAAGTTGGCTGAGTGGTTACAACCCATTACAACACCCATTTGACCCATTTTAAAGGTTAAACCAAACACTCCCTTAACATATAAAAAATGGATTTTTAACTGATTTTTGGTAGAAGAAGGCAGAGATAAGTGATTACAAGTGAATTTAAATAACTTTTAACACATATTTAAACGATTTAAACAGAATTAAACAGCTTAAATTATATTTCAAATTTCGACAATAGTAATTTCACAAACACTCTTAACTTTTATTAAAACTGAAAGAATTACAACATAAAACTTTAAAATGAACTGAATTATACTGAATGCTTAAAAGAAAGACTTGAAATTAAGATTAAACTAAAAACATGGTAAAAAAATGGTGTGTTGGCTTCGGCTTGGTCTTCTCTCTTTTATAGCAGTCCAAACTCTTCTCTTGGTCTTGGGATGTGTTTGCTGTGAGAGTACAAAGCAATCCTAGCCCTTGCTTGCAAGTGTGTTACTTCTGGCTCAATCTCACCATTGAAGGTCTTCGGGTTGTGTAAAATGCCAAGTGGGCATGGCTTATAAGGTTGGGGTGAGTGGGAATAGGGTTAGGGTGAGCTGGTGGTGGTACTTGAGGGCATGGGGATGAGCTAGAAACCATGGGAGAGGCTGGTTTGGGTTTTGGCGGTAAAGGGGTTACGGGTACAGTTATGGTTCGCGTTTAAAAGAAAAGAATGGGGAAGATGCAACAATGGCCCTTCAACTTTGGTTCTCTTTTCATTTTTTTAAGCCGAAATTTCAGTTATAAATTAGTTTGGAAAGTGGCACTTTTGGCCCTTGTCGTTTTATAACAAAAGAATTAAAAGGAGGTTTTGGCAAATTGCAAAAATGGTCCCTCTGGTTTTTATAACTAAAAGAAATAAAAAAAAGGAAGTTTGGAAAATTGCAAAACAGCCCTTGTGTTTTATTTTTCTATTTTTTTCTTTTTAAAACAACTTTCAAACTTGGCATTTTTGGCCCTTTTCTTTATTTTTTTTTCATTTTTAATTATAAAACAAGGTTTTTAAAATTTACATTTTTGGTCCTTATGTTTTATAAAAAGGGTATTGGGCTTGGGTTTGGTTATTGGGCTTTTTCAAGCCCAATAAGATTATGAAGTGGGTTTTGTGTGTACAATGGCTGAGATTGGCTGTAACTGGGCTAGGATTGGGCCTTCAAAGTCTTCACAGTCTTTGTCAATTGCACACAAATGGGCTGTTGTAATTGATTGAGGGCCCATTTGGTCTTCACAGTCTTCATAGTTATACTATTGGGCTTTCCCGGTCCCTATCTGATGGTTAGATTGCTTCTAACTAGTTTTATTCAGTTCCTCGGCTCCGGTTTGATGCTTGATTCATTAATATTGACTATGACTTTGGCATTTTTGGACTTTGGCCTTGATTTTGCACGGTCTTTTCCATTCTTGCGCAGTGTTGTCATTTCTGGCTTGGTTTCTGCCTTTTTGTTGATATCACTTCCTGCACAATACAAATGCTAAAACAAAACATTTATTTGCAGTTTTTTGTCTGTTTTTTGGTCTTTAAGCTCGTTTTAGAGTAAAAGTTAGGTGTAATTAGCGCTTATCAATCCCCAAATAAGGTATTGTGTGTCCTCACGCAATTTATGAAGTCAAATTGTAAGCCCCAGTTTTTCACCATTTCTGAAATTTTACACTAACTTACACTAAATTTTTGGATGTTCTCTTTTTTAACAAGTGTGTCTTTCTTTATTTATTAATACTGGGATCATAGATATGAGAAGCGCCCGTAGAGTGTTCTACGGATGTCCTTACGGATTAAATTTCATCGTTCCTCGATTTTTCACAAGTTCCATAGCTAAAGCAAGTTAAACAGAGCATTGTCGATTTATGTTTAGATGATAAAGCCCTATCTTACTTATGACTTGTGAACTTTCAAACTCCCAACATGGACTTTTCGATTGAATGTCGTGTACTCATTTTAATTTAACCATAGCCAACTTATTTGTCATAGTCATAATTCAATTTGAATCATGACCTCAAATTGCAACAACTTTTTAGACTTCGTTAACTTGATTGCGAGATTTAATCTTTCGAACTTTTTTGCTACATTTCAACATCATAATCATAAGTTCTTAATGTAGGATTGCTGTTGCTTAGTTTGAAACCCTTACCTCGTGGGTTAACGGAGTGCGATAGCACAAACCAAGACGATGTTTCTTAGGTTTGAAAGGCACCCCTGTTGCTAGCGTAGTGGGAATTCAATCAACACCTTCTTTCTAATATGGCTAAGGATTAGTGTCTTAGTTTGAACCCTCACCTAGACCTTTCTTCCAAGTGAGATATCACGACACACTAAATCCCTAGAAGTAAAGACGTCTTAGTTTGAACCCCCACCTCGTTGCTAGCGTTAAGGATAGGATGATCACGACCACATCTTTTACTTTGCTCCATAGATATCAACTGCATGCTTTACTTGGCAAAAATTTTCCATATTTATGCATTTTTGCATTCTCATTTCATCATGTTCTTTGGCATTTATTCTTTTTAAAATCTCTATAAAATCTCGTTTTGAAAAACTCAAGTTATCAAATTTGACTTTTTCTGAAAACATGATTGATTAGGTTTGAATTATATTGAGTACGTAGATTAGGTGGATTAGAAATTTAAGGTGAGAGAAAACCCCAGTTACTCGTATAAGTTTTAGAAGAATCTTGCTTAGCACATAAATTTTATTTAAACTCTATCATTTCTCGTTCTTCACATTATTAAAAATTCAAAGCTATAGAATTCGTGAAGCTCTGGCCTAACGGAAACTAGCTAGGAGCTAATCACGCCCTATCACGTCAGTAAATCTATCTTATTCTCCCAAAAGAAAGCAAAACTGTGACATAATCACTTTTTATATTTTGAAAATTTTCAATTTTTTCATTTTTTTGGTTATTTTGGTGGTTAAAAACGAGTTTAAGTCGGTAACAATGCTGCAGGCAACAGATCAAATCGAAGATACACCCCTCCAAACTAGAATTAAACATCGTCCTCGATGTTTTTGAAGGTATTACATTATCTAAGGCATTGATGTGGTATGCAAAAGATAAAAGTTAGTCGACAAGATTAGGATATCGGTATTCCCTAATGAGCTAAGGATGTGAAACTCTTGATGAATGACCAAATGATGAGTCTTCACAATAAGGGCATTCTGGATATAAACAATAACAACAACGTGAAACACGGGTAATGAAAAGACAAGCTATCTTTACAATCAACACTCACTTATTAAACTACGGTTAAGCATGGGGGTTGCCTCCCGAAGCGTTGTTTAGGGTCCGCTGATGCTAGGACCCATCACAAGGATTGTTTGGTCCTTTGGGGAATGTTTTGGAGTTCTTGAATACAAGTGTGGTACGTATTCACTTCCTTAAGTAATGCTTGACGCGATGACCCATTCACTTTGAAATTGCGTTGGCTTGAGAAGTCAACAGTGCCGTACGGAAATACTCTAGTGATGGTGAAAGGGCCATTCCACGGGATTTTAGTTTGCCGAGAAATCTTTATTCTGGAATTTAAGGGAGGACTCGATCACCAATGTTGAAAACACGGTTTTTGTTATTGGAGTCATGGAGCCTCTTTGTTTTGGCCTTTATGATCAAAGAGTTCTCATAGGCTTGTTCACGCAGTTCATTAGTTCATTGGTTGTAACTTTCCGGTGAATCACCCGTATATCTCAGGTAGAAGTTTGGTTGTTTTAGGTGTAGGCTTTGTGTCAAGCTCGATCGGAGATGGGCTATGCCTTTCCATACACAAGCTTGTATGGAGTACACCCGGCGGTGTTTTGTAAGCTTTGTGCGGTTAAGGCCCTTAGTGCATCATCTAGTTTGTCTCGACCAGGAGCACGGTTGTCACCTATGGTCCTTTCAAGGATCTTTTCAAGCCACGATTTGATACTTCCACTTGCCCACTTTTTTGGGGTGATAATGCGGTGGAGAGACGGTGTGTAAACTCCATACTTTTTGCATGACCTTTGCAAAATGTTCATTACAAAAATGTGTTCCGCGATCACTTATGATTGCAGGGTGAGCACCATAATTGGCAAAGAGAGATTCTCAGAAATTTGCAAACAACTCGGGCATCATTGGTGGGGAGTGCTTTCGCTTCAACCCATTTTGACAAATTAGTCGGCTGCACGAGAATATACTTGTTCCCTCGGTTGATAAGACGGGAACGGGCCCATAAAGTCGATTCCCAAATGTCAAGATTTCAAAACTTGGATGGAGTTTTGAGCATTCTCATCTCGTTGCGAAGTTTTTGCCTTGACGTTGGCACGGAGTCACAGTTTTTTGACAACTCTGTGGGCATGTTTATAGATGGTGGGCCAGAAGAAACCGAAGTCAAGATCTTTTTGGCTGTGAGGTTTGCACCATGTTGTTCCCGGTGGGTCCATTTGTGGCCATGCTGAGAGGAATCTCAAGAGCTTATTGCGTTTTCACACATTCGCCTGATCCATTGATCCGACTTAATTTTAATCAAGAAGGGATCGTCCGAAATAGTGTTTAAACTCTTTGAAAAACTTGTTTATTCTGTTGGGTCGGACATGCCCTTCCAAATGATCCACACGCGTGGTAATTGTAACGTGGCAATCCCACGGGGGTTCTAGAATCTCCACGAAAGGATCCCTATTTGAACGTCTCAGAGGAAAACTTGCATTCTATTCTTTGGTCATTGCGTTTTCCATACGGGTTTTCCAATCTGGACAAGATGATCGGCTGCGAGGTTCTCGGCTCCTTAGTAACAATAAATTTGAAGTCCACCACCAAATTTCTTTGGAGGAGGAGAACCATCGGTAGCCAGTCTCGCCTTGGCATCATTTCTTTGCAAGAGTACTTAAGGGCGAATGAGTCGTTATGCATTTGCTTTTGTTCATGATTGAGGTAAGACTCTGAATTTCTCGAAAGATTTCACCCAAAAAACAATATTGGCAAGTAATTCTTTTTCAGCGTTTTGTACTGTAGTGTGTTCGTTTGTGCTTCATTCAGGTTTACTAGCATAGTGGATAGGCCGAAATGTTTCTTTTCATGACGTTTGCCAAAACTGCACCTATTGGTGAAATCGCTTGCATAGAATAAGCTAAAATCGGATGGTCCAGTTTGGAGCCAATCAAGATTGGAGTTCCGTAAGTCTATCTTTCAATGTTTGGAAAGCTCGAATGCAGTCATCGGGAAAAAGATTGAATGGGAGTATTCTTCTTCAAGGCGATGGGTCAGTGGTCGGGATATTTTTGAGAAATCCTGAATGAACCGCGGTTAAAAAAACGGATGACGAGATAACTCCTAATTCCTTGACGGTGTGGTGGGATGATGGTAATTTTGCAATGACATCGATTTGGCTTGTCAACCTCAATCCCTTCTTAGATATCGTAGGCCAGCGGGACAATGCCCTCTTTGACCATAATGGTCTTCTTCTCCCAGTTAAGGCTTAAGTGGTGTCTTCACACCTTTGAAGTCATGTGGTCTATAGGGAGTAGCAGTTTAGGAAAGAATTCCATAAGCGGAAGTCGTCCATAAAGACTTCCCATCGTCTTCTCAACCATGTCATGGAAAGATTGCTAAAACATACATCGTTGAAACGTGCCTGTGAGCATTTGCATAAGCCGAAAGGCACTGCGCGGTAGGCAAAGTTCTGTCTATTGGTCACGTAAAATAGTCTTTTCTTGATCACGGGGGTCAATGATGGATTTGGAAATAACCGGAGCCAGAAAGAACCATACGAGGAAACGTAGTATTCATTCCTCCGTAACTTCAAGCATTTGATCCATGAACGGTTGAGGGCGAAGTGGTTCTTTGCGGTGGCTTCATCTTAACTTGCGATAGTCAATGCACACCCGCATCGGTAACCAATACGAGTTGGAATCAACTCATTTTCCTCTAGTTCACTACCACAGTCATTCCTCCCCTTCTTGGTACACATGTACGGGACTAACCCTTAGGGACTGTCGGGAGATAGGGTAAATCATCCTCGTTTCGAGAGTTTTTCAACCTCCTTGTAATAAACATCGTGGATTTTTGGGGATTTATCTTCATTTGATGTTGGGACGCTGTGCATAGTCTTCTTCCATAAGATTCTTTGTGCGGTCAAAATTCCGGGTGATCCTATTGAATGTCAGAAAGTTTCCATGCGAGAGCTCGCTTGTTGGGACTGTAGAACCTTTTGAGAGCGGATTTTTCTCAACATCTCAACTCTTAGCATATAATGGACGGGCCAACTATGTTGTAGCTTCTTTCCAAAAATGTTTTCTCAAGATGGGGGATTGGAGTTCCTTGAGTTCAACCTCAGTAGGTCATCAACAGAGGACGAATGGCTTGTATTAGCCTCACAGACTTTAAGCTCAGTTCGGATTTTCTGGAGATATGTGCCTAAACTTGGAGGGGAGTGGTGGTGCACTATTCAAGAAGGGCTTTAGATTAAGAATGTCCCCCTCAGGTCATGGATCATAGTAAATAGAAAGGATTATTGTGGACAATCCGGATCATCTGCTACACCATGGAAAGAGGCGGCCTTCTTCGAGAAGCAGGAAATCACTATCCCCAAATGGAGTTGGGAAGGAGGAAGAAGTAGCACACAATTGGATCATAATTCGGAGTGGGGGGGTGGGGTAAAAATTTCCACTCGCGATTATATCAGTAAAACCAAGAACTCTTTGAGAGTATTCCTCACAAGCCATATCAATGACGTCAATCTTGTTTGCCGTCATGTGAGTGTATTGGTCGAGTATCTCGACGTCTGATCCAAATTGTTAAGTGATGGCTTCACTTCCTATTCTAAGGAGTTAATTCACCTTGTGCACATCAAATCAAGCTTCGATGGTCTTAAGACGCACCTCCTGAGAATTAACGGGACTCGGGGGTCTGGCTCAAAAATCTACAACCAAAATGTCGGCTGGAAAGTGAAAAACACCAACTTTATCGGAGAGTCTTTTGCAATTCCATTTGTTTTGAAAAGTGATCGATCCGCAAGTTCGAGTGTCATGAAGTTGGGAGTAAGATCAGGAAGTGAAGCTTTTCCCCAGACTGATAAAATGGCATTTGATTAATGCTTTAAGCACCGAGAATCGGTAATGCTAGCATTCGTCAATCATGGAAAAATTCACAGGGATAGGAACGTGCGGCGGTCTCCAAGTTTTCTGGGTAACTTTTTCAGATGACCGTCCTTTCACGCAACAATGTTCATTTCATCGGAAGTTCGGAGCTAGACAGGGTTCATTGGAAGTTCGAGCCACTTCCGTTTGTTTCATCTTTATTCCAAGTATGGTTCTTAGAGTTGAGGCGAATTTTGGGCATCAATACAAGAGCATCCGTAAAGCTAATCTCGAAACTCTTCTCTTGAGATTTCATAGAATGGTCGATTTGTTCATTAGCTTGATTACGGCTCTTTTCATTATCACGCTTCGTAGGATATGGAAGTGAATACTGTAGGTTGAGTTGTTTGCCCGGGAAGCAACAACAGGTTGCAACAACTGTGATCCAAAAACTGGAGTTGTGGATGGTAAGGACCTACAGGAGGTTGACGGGTGCTGGTACTTTGTGAGCAAGAAGGTGCACTTGGTCCTTTTGTCACCTCGGTATTGGCGCTTCTCTACTGAAGAAGTAGGAATTGGAGGTCCTTGATATGCAACACCGCTTCGGGTAGTGATAACCTTTAAGTCTTTCTAGGTGTTAGTAACAGTTGTTTACCAAGGAGTGTCCCTGACTGTGAAGTTGAAGCGGTATTGGCTGTTACAATCTTAGCCAAACATATCAGTCAGATTTGCCATTTGATTTGTTCAATTTGTGTGTTTCGTTTTGCATGCTCTGACCCTGTTTGGAGGTTATTTTGCATGTTTCTATGATAGCATCCTTAGCCTTGAACGTGTTGTCAAAATCGTTCTTGGTGACATGTTGGTCTGAGGAACGGGGGTTGTAAGCTGGAGACTTGATTAAACCTGGGTTATGATGTTGATTCTGACTGAAATTTGGACTGGTTAAAATTTCCACCTCTGTTTTGGTTGATAATTGCTCTCCAGTGGGTGGTTTTGGTTTAAGTTAATTCCCCCAATTGAAATTGTTGGTATTATTAGCTTGAGAGTTCTGAACGGTGGAATAAACCTGGAAGGTCTATATGATTTGCAACCATTTGAGGTCGGAAATTGAGCTTACTTGGTTGTAAATTAGCTGGCAGCGGCTTGTGACATATACTCAGAAATGTTCTGTCCCGATAAACGTTGCCATGAGTGGCTGGATGTTCTGTATTGAGAATGGGCTCACCACAAGTAACACAACTTAGCTCAACTGTTTGACAGGTGCAGGAGCTGGAGCTGGTGCAAGAAGCTTGGTTCTTCTTGTTCTAAGAGAATGCTCGGACAAATATCCTTAAGCTTCAGCAACATCAGATGAAACAAGCTTGGGTGGATAGAGTTGTGTACTTACTTGGCAACAACTGCCTTAGCTAGTTTGTTTGACGAACTTTGGACTTGCTCTCGATGATTTTTAACATTCGGAGGCTATTTTGTCCAAAAAGTTTCCACCTGCTGCGGAGTTCAATGAATCTTGATCATTAAGGTTCAAAGGCATTATTAGATGTATCAAGTTGATGCAATTCTGAGAATCCTTGGTGTGGGACAATGCCCTAAGGTAGATCATTGAACGATTCCCAAGCCTCCATAAAACGATTCAGCGAACCTTTGCTGAAATCGGTGATCTCATTGCGGAAGATTCGTCGTTTTAGGGGAGGGAAAAACGGGTTGATGGAATTTGGATACAAGATCGTCCAAGTTTGAAATTAGAATCGAGGGGCGGGTTCTTTTTCAGCCATATTCGGGCTGCTCCCTCGATAGAGAATGAAAAAAGCATAAGCTTAATCGTAGCAATTGGAACATTGGGGACCATTACTGGGATGGTGTTCTTGTTGCTGAAGATAACGATATGAGATGCGGGTCTTTTTGTCATGACGAAGCATATGTTTGTTTCTGGACAAGATTGATTATACCCATGCTTCAGCTCAATATTTGTTTGCCACACAATTTCAGGAATAAGGATTGCGTCCTCGTACCCCTCGGTTGGGTTGCTTGGAGCAATGAGCCATAGTTCGAGTGCTGCATTGGCTCTACGGTAGGATCTTCCTGAAATGGTATTCTATACGTAGAGGTTCGATAAACAACTGGCGGTTCTTCTGGGGAGGAGGACGCTGCTACGGGTCTGAGATCGATTTGTAGCGCTATGCACAATAATGGAATAAAAAGAAGGGGGTTTTCCACTAATTTTTTTTTTGGATTTTTGGATTTAAAATATATTCACATCTATTTTAAAACGGACATCGAGATAGACAAAACTTAAGCCAAATAATTCGATCTTACTTCACGGTTAGCTATCAGAATGAAAAACGCAACAGATGTGAGCGGTAGGAGTAGGAATAGCGGCGATGCTTATTTCTACTTTCGGGTCGTTAGTTCCTAGGGAACATACTCTCCTTTATACCACTTTATAGTTTGTTTAAATCAGAATGGGGGGGGGGAAGGTGAGCGTAAATCGAAGTGACACATGAAGGCAAGTTTTAAATATTTGGTTTGATTGGGAACTCAGTAGTTCACCGATACTTTTTTGAAATACCTCTGTGGTGAATATTATATTTTGGGATTTTACCAATTAGTGAATTTTAATTTTTTTGGACAATTTATTATATTTTTGATTTTTTTTTTTTTTGATTTTTTAATTTTTATATTGATATGTTTTTATAATAAGAAAAGAAAAAATATTTTTTTGTTTTTTAATATGGATATATTAATAATAAGACAAGTTTCAGATCAAGGGATAACAATCATAGCTATTGTCTCCCCCTGGCAGCGGCGCCAAAAATGTTTCGCAGTTAGTTAAGCATACACTTATATGAACCCTAAATACAGATCCTGACCGATCATGCCCTTGACACAAGGCCAAAGGTCAAATTCCACAAAAAGGATAAAATCACAAGATAGAATCAATTATAAAAAGATCGGAAGAGATATTCCCGGGTCGTATGTCCCACGAGCATGCTGCTTGCAATGAAGGGTAATCCTGGTTGATGAGAAATTGAATGTGGAGAATAATTTTAGATATGATGGATACACTGATATAATTACAACTAAAACAATTAAATAAAACCTAATTTTAATCTACGGGAAATTAGCTATAGGAAATGGGGATCTTAAAAACTACGGGAAACCAAAATTGTTTAGGGAAATCCTAAAATTAAATTATACTAAAATACGGGAACAATTATCGGTATGGGGAACTTAAATACTAAAAATTAAGAAAATAAATGCTAAATTAAATTAAAAATCAAAATTAATTTCTAATTAACTTAATTTGAAAAATAAAGAAAACTAGAAACTAAACGGAGGTCGGTTTAGATTTTCGTTTGTGAATGTTAAAACAAAAGAGATACGGTAAAGTCACACCGGTAAAACGGGTCTAAGACTGAAATTTAAGAAAAATTAAGCCTATACTAAATTTTATATTTTTCCTAGATACTAAATGACAAAAGAAAATTTTGTAAAAAAGAAAAATATTTTTTTATTAATTTTTGGATTTTTTATGAATTTTTAAAGATTAATAACTAATTAAAACTAAGAAAATAGAAAAAGACAAAAAATAAAAGTTATAAAAATTCTGAAAAAATAAAATTAAATAAAGAAAAAGTTAACAATTCTAAAAATATAAAAATGCCCAAAAGTTACTGTTTAAATAAAAAGTAATTAAACTAATTAAAATTTAACCTAATTTATATTAATTAAATTAAATAAACTAACAAAAGCTAACTGCTGTTAAAACAAAAGGACTAACAGGGAAAAGGGACAAGGACTAACGGGGCAATTAAGTACTAACAGTGGGGACTAACAATTATAACTATAAAAGACAAAATTACACAAATGGTCCCTGAGGTGGACCCCGATTACAAAAAGGGTCCAAAGTGCTTATTTGACAAAAGTCAAATAAGCAAACTTGTAGAAGGGCTTTTGGGGAGTCTTTTTTGTAAAAGCACTTATGCTTTTTACTCACTAAATAAGCTAGAAACTTAAGGCTTTTGGGGCTGCAGAAGCTAAATAAGCTTATGGCTTATTTTTCTTGGCTTTTAGGATTTTAAGACTACAAAATAAGCTAAAATCTATGGGAAACAAATAAATAGGGAGAGGGGAGTCCTAAATAAGCTAAAGTAACCTATAATAAGCCCTAAAATAAGCTGGAATCAATAAGCTAATCTAAACAGTTTTAAAAGAAAACAGAAAAACCTCTACTTTGCTGCTAAAATAAGCTATGCTAAAGGCATAATTAAGCTACACTATTTTGGGGGCTTAAAGGGGTAGTAATAAGCTACATATAAAAGCTAAAAGATACTAGGGTCTAGTTATGAAATAAGCTAGAAAAAGGGGTTGAGATTTGGTGCTCAGCACCAGGGGAGGCAAGGCAGTGAGCTTAAGGGCTTTTTTAGCTTATTGAAATAAGCACATTGGTGCTTTTTACCCAAAACCAACCATAAACAGATTAAAAAGGGAGGCAAATGAGCTTATTTCCAAACTATGAGAGCTTAAGGCTTAATTAAAACTGCTGATAATGGGGCTTGAAAATGGGGGATTTCAAGAATCATGCATACATACACACTTGGCTATATTTGGTACATTACAATGACAGGACAAATGGCTTTTGAAAAGAGCTAGTTTATGACTAAATAAGCACACTAAAGGTGTGCTTAAGCTGTCTACACAGCTTAAGTGGTTTAGCACACTTTGTGGCTTATAAAACTTTGACAGAAAGCAAAAAGCCTTAAAAACTTATTTTTACACTAAAGATTATGATTAAAATGGTCTAATAAACCCCACACACTCAGCCAAAGTTGGCTGAGTGGTTACAACCCATTACAACACCCATTTGACCCATTTTAAAGGTTAAACCAAACACTCCCTTAATATATAAAAAAGGATTTTTAACTGATTTTTGGGTAAAAGAAGGCAGAGATAATTGATTACAAGTGAATTTTAATAACTTTTAACACATATTTAAACAATTTAAACAGCATTAAACAACTTAAATTATATTTCAAATTTCGACAATTGCAATTTCACAAACACTCTTAACTTTTATTAAAACTGAAAGTATTACAACAAAAACTTAAAAAATAAACTGAGTACAACAATTTTAAAGCAAACTTAATTAAATTTTTAAACTACAAAAGTAAAAACAGGGTGTGTTGTTGTCGGCTTGTTCTCTTCTCTTTTATAGAGGCTCAAAGCCTTTCTTTGGTCTTGGGATGTGCTTGCTGTGAGAGTACAAAGCAGCATACTCAATCCTAGCCCTCCATTCCTTTCTCTTCATCTCAGCCATTGAAGGGGGTGCGGGTTTTTGTAAATTGCCAAGTGGGCATGGGTTATAAGGATGGGGTGAGCTGGGAAGTGGTATGGGGAAGCTATAAAGTGTACTAGGGGGGGTGGTTTGGCCTAGAAACCATGGGAGAGGTGGTTTGAGGTTTGGCGGGAAGGGGTTGAGGTACAGGGGTGGTTCGCGTTTTAAAAGAAAAGAATGGGGAAGAGGCAACTTTGGCCCTCCATCTTTCTTTCTATTTTCATTTCATTTAAACCGAAATTCAGTTATAAAAGAGTTTGGAAAGTGACAGATTTGGTCCCTGCTGTTTATAATTAAAAGAGAAATAGAAAGGTTTTGGTAAATTGCAAAACCAGCCCTTGTGTTTGTATTTTTTCATTTTTCCTTATAAAACAACTTTTAAAAATGACAATTTAGGTCCTTATGTTTTATAAAAAAGGGGTTTTGGGCTTGGGTTTTGTGAGTGGGCTTTTTCAAGGCCCACTAAGGTAGGTGATGGGTTTTGTGTGTACAATGGCTGAGATTGGCTGTAACTGGGCTAAGATTGGGCCTTCAAAGTCTTCACAGTCTTTGTCAAATGCACACAAATGGGCTGTTGTAATTGATTGAGGGCCCATTTGGTCTTCACAGTCTTCATAATTATACTATTGGGCTTTCCCGGCCCATCAGATGGGTTAAGATTGCATCCAATAGTATTCTTCAGTTCCGGCTCCGGTTTGACTGCTGATTCTTCAGTATTGACTCTGACTTTGGCATTTTTGGACTTTGGCCTTGATTCTGCACAGTCTTTTCCATTCCATGCTCAGTTTTGTCATTTTGGCTTGGTTTTCTGTCTTTTTGTTGATATCCACTTCCTGCACAATACAAATGCAAAACAAACATATATTTGGCAGTTTTTGTCTGTTTTTGGTCATTTAAGCTCGTTTTTAGAGGTAAAAGATATGTGTAATTAAGCACTTATCACCTACAAAGATTTTTTTACTTCTAATCTACTCTAGGTGACTAATAATGAAGAATAAAAAAGACTAGACTAAAATCGGAGCTAAAACGAGCTCAAAAATGGAAAAACAAAAAGGGGTCGAATCCAATTCTTTAAAAGATGAAATTTTGCAAAAATGACTCTACGAAAGTAAAAATAATTTTCCTAGATGCAAAATGATAAAATAAAATTTTGAAAAAAAGATTTATATTTTTTTTGAATTTTTATGTATTTTTTTATGAATTTTCTAAGTTTTTAATGAAAGTTAAATCTAAAAATACTAAACGAAATGTAAAAAAATCTAAAAAAATTAGGAAAAATGCATTAACTTGTTAAGATCCTAGGAAAAATAAAAACACCCCAACAGCTTATCGCAATAAGCTGTAATAAGCCCAAAAGGGGCTGATAAGCAAAAGGGCAAAACAACCCTTATAAATTAAATAAATGAACACTCTACCGGATGAGCTATTGTAGCACAGCGGTAGAGTGTTTGGGGGTGAGAGGGTTGATGGTGTTGAGGTCCTGGGTTCGAGCCTTGCTCACCTCGGACCTCCACTATCCCCTTTTGCTAATTTTTTTACAGCTTTTTGAAAAAGCTGAATATAAACAACTTTAAATGAGACAAAAAAAAATAAACTTAGAAATAAGCTAAGAAATAGGCTTAATAAAGTGACAGTTTGATCACTTTTTTACACTAATGTATGAACAAGCCACTATTTGGCTTTTAAAGAACGAATAAGCTGTAAAAAATGAAAAATAAGCTAAGCAGATTATAAACTACACTAAATAAGCACTAGGAACTTAAATAAGCAAAAGTAGTAAGCTGAGATAAGCTAAAATAGACAAAAAAACATAAAGGCTTAAACACTTTAAGAATTTTAACTAAAAATGCTAATAAGCTCAAATAAGCTTTACAAACAGCCAAATAAGCTAAATTAAGCTTAAACTAAACTAATAAGCTATACTAAACCTAAATAAGCTAAGCAGATAAGCAGACAAGCTTAAATAAGCTTAAATCCAAAATGGGTCAAAACAGACCCATTTGCAGCCATAAATAAGGACTTTTGGGCTTAAAAATAAGCCTTAAAATGGATTCTTTTGATCTTAAAATCTCAAAACAGTCCAAGCTTGAACATCATAAAACATTTATCAACTTTCAAAATCTATTTTAAACAAACAAATAAGCTAGAAAAAGCAATTTAAAAAGGCTGTTTTGGTTTTAAAACACTTAGTGAAATGTTGGACAGAAACTAAGTTGAAATACTTAAGACTAATGAACACTTACACTAAACCTATCAACTATACTTACACCTTAAAAACAAGTCCAAACCAAAGCTTAAAGGCTTAGTTTTGACAGCTTAGCCAAATAAGTTGTGTACAACAGCTTATGAACCACAGTTTCAAACACTTGATAGAAAAAACTTAAAAACAAACTAATGAACTAAAAAACTTTTAAAAATAGCTTAATTAGGCTAAGATACAGCTTAACAAAGTTGCCTTAATGACCCAAAAGAGTTTTTAACCATTTTTGACCCATTTTGCCCCTTAACCCAAACACTTCTTTAAGTTTTTAAAATCCAATTTTAAAACTAAAATGGTTGTTTTAAGCTAAATCTTTCAAAGAGAAATGATCAATAAGCATTAATAAGCAACAAACAAGTAACAATAAGCACTTTAAATAAGCTAAACAGTTCAAGTATTTAAAGTCTTTTTTAAGACAGTATGTAAAGAAAACTTACAATAATGACTTAACAACTTGAAAACAGGCATAATAAGCAATAATAAACATAAATAAGCAAAGAATAAGCACTGCTACAGTAGATAAGCTAAAAATTTAAAATGAGAAACTTACAAAACCCTTGTTTAAACAGGGCAAATCAAAGTTCTACAAGCTCTAGCTTGTCAAAGACAAGCTAGTAAGTGTCCATAAGCCCATCCCTTTTTTGGCTTGTCATCCAATTCAAGCTTTGGTATTTGAGAGTGAATATTTTTTTTGTTACCGTTTAATATTTCTAAGTTAAATTTTATGAAAAAGCAGCTTATAAAAGAGCTTAAAGGAGAGCTTATATTAGCTTTTGAAACAATAACAAGACTTAAAAACCAATAGAGCTTTAAAACATAAAATTTATCAAACTTTCATTAAACTTTTAAAAAGAGTACAATGCTGGAATTTAAAAGACAATAACTTAAAAACAACTGAAATTAGAACTATGTTAAAATTACTTAAGCTAGATGCCTCAATGGGCTTACAAAGACTTGTATTTATACTACGACTATTTCTATGTCTTCATTCCTTGTGTGCTAGTTGTGTGAGGGGTATGCAGCCTGTGTTTCTTGTGTGAGAGGAAGTCAAAATCATCATAGCCATCCATTTTGGGTGATGCCCAAGTCAAATTGATCTCGATCGTCCATTTTTGTCTCTTTGCCATTGACGAATAGGGTTGTATAGAATTGCCAAGGTGTACATAGACCCATGTGGGGGTGTGGGGTGAGGTTTATTGATGGGTTTTTGGAGTGGAGTGAAGGGGAGGGGACAATGAACAGTAGGGACAGACATGCTTCTTGCGTGAGTGAGTTTTGGCGGGAAAAATCGTTAATGGTTGTTACCAGGTGAGAGTTTGAGGACTTGGCAAGTTAGGTCCCTTAACTTGTATAAAGTTATTGCATAGATGGTCCTTGTGGTGATAAAGGTTTTGGAAATGGCAAGAAGAGTCCCTCAAAGTTATATGTAATATTGCAGCCGTAGTCCTTGTGGTGTGGGTTTGGGAAAAGGCAGAAATGGACCTCCCATTTTATATGGGCTTTAACAAGACTTGGGCTTATGTTGTCTTCACATAATATACTAATAGGCTGACCTGGCCCATTAGATGGGTTCGGGTGGGCCCATTCAGTATTCTTCGGTGTCGGCTCTGGTTTTTGATTGTTGACTTTTCCGGGTTAACTTTTGACTTTGACTTTCTTAGACATTGGCTTTTCCATTCTTTGCTCGGTTTTGTTCGTTTTTACTTGATTTTTCGTCCCTTTCTCGGATATCTGTTTCCTGCACAAAATAAGTGAAAACATACAAATACAATGTATTTTTGGTACGTTTTTGGTCATTTCAGTCCGGTTTTGATGGAAAACGATATGTGTAATTAAGCACACACCAAAATCCCCCATACTAAGGTATTGCCGTGTCCTCACGCAATGCTATGAAGTAAGCACTTAGAAAACTAAGAATCTCGATCCCCCTCGACTAATAACCTCGAAAAGTAGCTAAGTGTTCATCAAGGGAATTAAAGACTCATAAGTTTTGAAAATCCCCGTTTTTACCATTTTTTTATATATACACTTATTCCTACACATATTTTTTTGTAGTTTTCATATTAAGCAACTAACTAGAGCGTTTGACTTTCGTTATTTCATAACTTTTAGGGATCATAGAACAAGATGCATTTCGATCCGAGAATGCCCCAAAAAGGATAAATTCATCGTTCCCGACTTTTCACTTATTCCAAAACCATAGCATATAAAACAAAAAATAACGTAATTATGAGTTAAGATGCTAACACTACTCATATTTGCAACTTGTAAACTTTTCACTCCCGACAATTATTATATCTTAGGTGTATGTGCTATTTTGAATTTCAACCATGGATCAACGTTTTGCAACATTCTATGTTTCACGTTCCACCCGAGAATAATGAGTTTGAAGGCGAGATCATCCCATGTAGCGACTTTCGTCTTGGCACATCCCAACCTTGCGGTTAAGTGACCAGGCTTTTGACACCCCACAGAGACTAGTATCGGGACTCACGGACCTTAGGTTTCATAAATCTTTAGGTTGTTCCGTATGCACATCAGCTATAAAATAGAATAGCAAAGTTATCAAAGATATTTGAATTTAAAAAAAAAGAGATCTATTATTTATTAATTCACACTTAAATATTAAACACTTATGCAATTGTAACCCTCGACCTTTTAGAAGGCTGCAACATCAGTTGTGAGCCGGCAAGATGCAGCAAACTTTTATCAGTCTCGGATTATTATTCTTACTATAGGCTTTCTTTAGAAGGCTGTAACATCGGTTGTGAGCCGGCAAGATACAACAAACTTTTATCAGCCCACAGTTTATATTTATTATATTTTTTCATCATTTTTTTTAGAACATAGGGAAGATGTCTTTTTTGAAAAATTCAAAGTATAAATTTGAACTAAGGCTAAAGTTTTTGCTATATACTACATAAAAATTATTGATTTAAGTTTAATTTTCAAAAGTAGCACGTATATTAATCAGGTTAAGAGCTTATGGGAGAAAAAGCGACAGATTACACACATGAGCTCTTAAGATTTCCAAATAATCCTTGTTTAGCATCCAACTCATACTTAACTCTATCATTTTTCGTTCTTCGCGAAAATTCGCGAACGCTTAGTCTAAAAGTTAAAGAACAAGCTAGAGCTCAACATGCTCGATCGGGTCAAAATTTACTCTTATTCTACCCAGCAGGAAAGTCAAAATTGTGACAAAACACTTAATTTATTTTTGAAAAATTTTAAATTTTTTTCATTTTTTTGAAATTTTGGTGGTAAAAACAAGATTACGTGAGAACAACAGCTACAGGCATAATCAAATCGAAGATCCCCCCATACTAGAATGAAACATTGTCCTCAATGTTTTACGAAGGGTCTCTACGTAAATCCTAAGCCGTTTATAAATTATGCTTAAAGATAAACGTTAGTCGATAAGATTTGGATATCGAATTCCCAAAATGAAGCTGAGGATGTGAAGCTCTTGTGATCGAAGGACAAAACCATGAGCATGAGAGGCTTCAGAATCCGAGCAATCCTGGACAATATAGCACAAAACAAAAATATGGAAAAGGAAAGAGGCAAGCCTCCTCACAACAACAAAACACTTATTCATTACTACTAAGCTAGCATACTACTACTACGGATAAACTAGGATAAGCATGGGGTGCCTCCCACGAAGCGCATGTTTAGGGTCACTAAGCTTGACCCAATCCCTGAATTTAATTTTCCTTAGGGAAAGTTTGGAGATCCGGGATATCCATAGCAGGGACATCCCCTCCAAAGTAGTGCTTCAGACGATGACCATTTACTTTGAAGTTTGGCTCGAAGTTTTGAGATAACTCAACGATGTCATACGAAAAAACTTGAACAATGGTAAATGGTCTTGACCAGCAGGATTTCAACTTGCCGGAGAAAATTTTCAATCTTGAGTTAAAGAGGAGGACTTGATCACCGACGTTAAAAACGCGGTTTTTGATCTTTGCGTCATGGATCCTCTTAGTTTTCTCTTTGTAAATCAAAGAATTTTCATAGGCTTGATCACGCAGTTCACTTAATTCATTGAGTTGAACTTTGCGTTGATCCCCGGTTTTGAGAAACAAAGTTTGCATGTTTAAGGCAGTAGGCTTTGTGTTCCAACTCAATCGGCAGATGGACATGCTTTCCATATTACAAAAGTAGTACCAGAGTGCACCGATGGGTGTTTTTTACGCCTATACGGAAGGCCCATGGAGGGTCTGTAATCAGTTTGTACCGCCAAGAGGCATGATTTTCGCCCACTGTCCTTTCAAGAATTCTTTTTAAGCCACGATTTGATACCTCAACCTGCCCACTTGTCTGTGGGTGATACGCGGTGGAGAGACGATGGGTGACTCCATATTTAAGCATGACCTTTGTAAACTGGTCATTGCAAAAATGTGTTCCACGATCACTGATGATTGCACGAGGGGAACCGATCTGAAAGATGAGAATTTAAGAAATTTACAAACTACTCGGGCGTCGTTTGTGGGGAGCGCTTTTCGCTTCACCCATATCGAAGATAATCGACCGAACCTACAAGTATGTAATTTGGTTTCCTTTTGTTGATGGGAACTAGGTCCCCATGAGTCTATGCCCAAATGTCAAAGTTTCATAAACTTGGATGGAATTTTAAGGCATCTATTACCTTGTGAAATTTTTCATTGTCGTTGGCACGAGAGCAATTTTTAACCCACTACGTGTGATGCATCTTTGAAATTGTAGGCCTAAGAATCCGGCAATCAAAGGACCTTTTTGGCGGTGAGATTTGCAACGTGATGTCAACCCGTGTGGGTCCATTGTGCAAGCTTGTGAGTATGTTGTGAGCTTCTTTGCGTTGACACTCCGCCGGATCACTTGATCGCACAATTTTAAAACGAAGGGGTAATCCCAGAAGTAGTGTTTGACATCTTGAAAAATGTTTTTCTGTTGTGAGGACTTACTTGACAATGAAAATTCTCCGCATGGTAATTTGATAATTGCAAACCATGGGGTACTATCAACACGAAGAGCAACCGATACTAGTTTCGAGGGGAAATGTTTCTGTGATTTCCTTGTTCTCGAGTTTATCTTGATGAGGGTTCTCAAGTCTGGAAAGATGATCGGCGGCCAGATTCTCTGCTCCTTTTTGTCTCGGATGATAACATCGAATTCTTGGAGCAAAAGGATCTACCGCATCAGTCTTGGCTTAGCATCCTTTTTAGTGAAGAGATACTTTATAGCAGAATGGTCAGTATACACTATGCTCTTGGACAAAACGAGATATGACCAGAATTTCTCAAAAGCGTACACTACGGCAAGCAATTCTTTTTCAGTCGTAGTGTAGTGTGCTTGAGCTTCGGTCATTGTTTTGCTGGCATAGTGAATTGGTTGGAAATGCTTGTTTTTTCGTTGCCCTAGGACTGCCCCAATTGCAAAGTCGCTTGCATCACACATGAGTTCGAAGGGCAAGTCCCAGTCGGGAGCAATCAAAATTGGAGCCTCGGTCAATTTTCTTTTAAGTGTATTAAAGGATTCGATACACTCTTTTGAGAAGAAAAATGGAGTCTCTTTTTCAAGCAGGTGAGTCATTGGACGGGCTATTTTTGAAAAGTCTTGTATGAAACGTCGGTAAAAACCGGCATGCCCAAGAAAACTTTGGACACCTTTCACAGTAGTCGGGTGAGGGAGCTTGGCGATAATGTCAACTTTAGCTCGGTCGACCTCAATTCCCGACTTAGAGATTTTGTATCCAAGAACAATGCCTTCTTTTACCATGAAATGGCTTTTCTCCCAGTTAGCGGACCGAAAATTGGCTTCGTCTTCACCTCCGTTTATACAATTTTTGTCCAAATGGGGATAGGATGTAGGAAGATAGAATACCCTAAAGGAACTGAAAAGTCATCCATAAACCAATTCCATTGTTTTTTCAATCATCGTCATGGAAGAATGCATCTTACATCGTTGAAACGTGCCAGGTGCATTGAATAGCCCAAAAAAAAGGCATGCGAAGATCAGGCAAATGTTTCCGGATTTATGGGCAAGTATAATGTGTCTTTTCTTGGTCTTCAGGGTTATGCGGGAATCTGAAAAAAATCCCGAAAAATGCATCGAGGAATCAATAGTATGGATTCCCGCGAGTCTTGCGAGCATTTGATCTATGTAAGGGAAGGGGAAAATGTCCTTTCGGGGTAGCTTCAGTCAACTTTTTAGTAATGTACTCTCACCTGTAACCAATCGGTCCAGGTATTTAAAATCATTTTCATCATTTTTGGCGACGATCATGCTACCCTTTTTCGGTACACAATGCACCGGGCTTACCCATGGACTGTCAGAGATCGGATAAATTAATCCAGCGTTAAGAAGCTTTTCAACCTCTTTTTTAATGACGTCATGGATTTTCGGATTTACCCGCCTTTGATGCTGAACCGTCAGTTCGTAGTCCTCTTCCATGAGAATTTTGTGGGAATGAAATTCTGGGTCAATACCCTTAATATCGGAAAGTTTCCAAGCGATGGCTCGCTTGTGGGACTTTAGAACCTCTATGAGAGCGACCTTTTCCTCATTCTTTAAATCTTTTTCAATTATGACGGGCAACTTGTCGTTACCTTCTAAAAATGCATATTCTAAATGAGGTGGCAAGTCTTTAACTTCAACCTCAGGGGGCTCATTAACTGAAGATTTTTCATTGTTTGTTTCACAAATTTTAAGATCTTTTCTGATTTCTGGCAAATAATTTCCTTGGTTCGGAGGTGGTGAAGGATCACTATTAAGAATTGCTTCGAGGAGAAGAATGTCCCCTTCCGGGTCATAATACGTTGGATCAACTTCCGGTGAAGTTGGATCATCCTCTATAGCAAGAAAAGAGTCGGCTTCTTCGAAAAAGAGAAAATCACTGTCCCCAAATGGAGTTAAAGTCAGAGTAGAAGTAGAAACGATTGGATCATAGTAAGGAGTGAGATTTCCACTCGAGATCACATTTGAGAATCCAAGAACTTCTTGAGAGTATTCTTCACAAGCCATATCAATGACGTCAATTCGGTTTGCCGTCATATGATTGTAATTAGCCGTGTATCTCGAAGTTTGTCCAGATTAAATGTGATGGCCCTCTTTGCACAACACGAAGGGTTATTTACCTTCGTTATACATCTTATCGAATGCACGACTGTTCTTTAAGAAACTCCTCCCGAGAATTAAAGGTACTCGGGGGTCTGGCTCAAAATCTACGACCACAAAATCTGCTGGAAATTGGAACTTTCCCACCGTTACATAGACATCTTTAGCGATACCGATCGGTTCAGAAATCGAACGGCCCACTAGCTCTAGCGTCATGCAAGTCGGGGTTAGTTCGGGGAGAGAGAGATTTTTCCAGACGGGTTTATGGCATTAAGATTAATGCATGCGGCCCAAGATCGGCCAAGGCGTTGCATGTATAATCACGGGATATTCACCATGGGAATAAGAAATCGGCCAGGGTCTCCAAGTTTTTTCGGTAACTTGTTGAGGATGACCTGCGAGCAATTCTCGTTCAATGAAGTTCTTGCCATTTTCACTCAACTTTTTCTTTGTTTCCGATTAAGGTTTTTAGATTCGAGGAAGATTTTTGGATAAGCATCATGGCATCAGTAAGCTAATTTCGAAACTCAAATCTATAAAGATTTCGGTAGAATTTCTCAATTTTAGTCCGTTTAGCTTTTTCACGACGGACTTTCATCATTCTTCTTGAGGAAATGGAATTGATGCTTTTCTGGTTAGCATTGAAGCACTAACGGGAGCATTTACGGGCTCAGAGATTGATTCATGATGGACACAGGGATACCGGAGGTTGGGCGTTTCTTCGGTGCTTCGTTATTTAGTAGGGGGCATGTGTCCTTTGAGACCTTGGTCTCACGTTCACTTTAGGAGAAGAAGTAGTAGGAATCGGTGGGGGGTTTTTTTTTGGTTTTCTTTTTTGTAAGTCAACACACTTCGAGTTAGGTTACTTTCAAGTCCTCCTTCGGGTTTTAACGGTGTTTATTTGGGAGAGTTCCGCTACCCAAGTGAAGGCTGGTTATTGGCATTCCCAAATTTGGAGAGCATATATGTTAAATTGGCTATTTGATTTTGTAAACCTTGGCCCTGATTTTGCATATTTCTCAATACAGCATCATTAGCCTTGACATAATTCTCAAAATCGGTCTTTGAAACATCTTGCACTTGTTTGAGCAGGAAGCTTGATTAAGGTTGAGCTTTGGTAACTGGTGGTTGACGTCGGAGGTTGATACACACGGTTTTGATTGAAATTGGTTCCTCGATTTTGGTTGAAATTATTCCCTTGATTCTAATTTGAAACGGTTTTGATTATTTTGAATCGGAGGAAAACCAGGAGGTCGGATTTGGTTTGCAACCATCGGAGTTTTTTTTTAAAACTGTTTTGTATTTTAAAAAAGTTAAATTTGTATTGCCTTGATTAAAATTGGCTGCAGCAGCTTGTGAAATGTACTATTGAATGTTGTCTTGATAAATGTTGCCATCGGTGGCTGGAAAATTTCTATACGAATGAGCACCTCCACAAGTTACACAACTCTGCTCAACCGCTTTTACTGGTGCGGTGGCTTGGCTTTTTGTTTTTAGATAAGGCATAGGCTTTCATTATGTTTTTAAGTTCAGAAACTTCGGTTGTAAGAGCAGCAACATCTGGTGAAATTATTGGGCGTAGTATGAATTCGAACACACTTGGTAACTAACTTGCCTGTTTTGTAAGTTTCGAATCCTTGATTTCTCTCGATAATTTTCAAGATTCAACGAGGCATCTTATCAAAAAGTTACCACGCAACGAATTCAATGAATCTTGATCATTAGCATTCAACGCATTGTAAAACGTATCTAGCTGATGTAATTCAGAAAATCCGTGATGTGGGCATGCTCGAAGAAGGTCATTAAATCGATCCCAAGCCTCGTAAAACAATTCGTCAAATCTTTGTTGAAATTCGTGATTTAATTTCGAAGATTTGTGTTTTTGAAGGCGGACAAGAAATTGATTAATGGTATTTTGAAACAAGTTCATTCCCACGTAAATTGATCGAGGTGGTTCTTTTTCTTAGCCAAATCCAGTGAAACTGCAAGAGAAAAACGGAAAAAGCATATGCTTAATTGACGTTCTCGGGACATTGGGGGAATCTCAACGTTGACAGGTATCCTTATTGAAATAAGGTGGAGCATGTGGATCCTCTTTTTTCAATGTCCGAAAAACTGCTTGTTTTGAACCAGATTGAATCAAAACCATTGCTTTCATACTCAAATTAGGTTTGATTTCAGGAATTACCAATTGCTTCCTAGTAATCACCTCGGTGCGGTGCTTGGGCATTGTGCCATAGTCCGGTTATCAGCCATCGGACCTAGGGGAGGAGCTGGATTTTCAATTGGTTCTTCAAGATTAAATGGTCCAACAACAGCTGGTGGGGCTTGTTGTTGTTGACGGTATGTATGTGGTTGGTGATGTGAGAATTACGAGTTGAGACGAAGTGCGCATGCACTAAATAAAAAGAAAATTTACACTAATTTTTTTTTTGTTCTTTTTTGGTTATAAAGAAGGATAATTCACAATTTATTTTAATAACGGAGAATGAAATAAGACAACTTATTCCTAATAATCAACAAGCTTCTCGGTAACTCTTCGAAAAGAAAACGCACAAAGGAGCGGAGGAATAGGAAAGCGTGAAGCTATTAAAAACCTTTTTCCTTTAGGGTCGTAGTTCCAAGGAACAACCCTGCCTTATACCCCTCTTTGAGTTTGTTTATCTTTTAAAGGTGAACCGTACATGTAGTGACACAAAAAGGTGTTTTTGATTCTTTGGTTCGGGACTTTATTAATGGATAATACTTCAATTGAAAGTATTATATGTTGGTGTTCTTTTACCAACTTGATTAATTTTTATTGATAATTAAAGACAATGTTTTTATCTTTTTGTTTTTTTTTTTTTTACTTTTTTACTTAAGTTAAAAACAGATTATGTGAGCTTATAAGAGAGCTTTTGAGAGGTATTTAAAACAGAGTAAAAATTTAATATCAAAAAGAGCTTAAAACAAATTTTCACAAACAAACTTAAATTTCATTAATCTTCACTACAATATTAAAAGTTACAATAATAAGAGCTTATTTAAAAACAATGCTAAGTAAAAAACTTTAACAAGAAAGTAGATGGCATATGGCTTACAAAAAACTTCTTAAATAGGAACGAGCTAGGTCTTGGCCTCTTTCTCTTTTTGTCTTCTTCTTCATTGTGTTTCTTTGCAGAGAGAACTCAACCCTTGTGCTTGTTGTGTGAGATAAAGCCCAAAGCAAATCCTAGCCATCAATCTTGCTTGTTGCCCAATCTGCCTAATCTTGACCCTTGATATATTTTGTCCAATGAGCTTCTTGGGATTGCCTAAGGTGGCTTTTGAGGCATCGTGGGGTTGTGGGGTTGAGGGATTGTGAGTGTTTTCTGGCTGTTGCTACAGTAAACGAGGGGGGAAAGTGATGGTTAATTTTGGCGGGTAAATAGGGAGAAGATAAACAATATTTTAAGTTTCAGGGGTGAGTTTGGGTTTGTTGCAAAAATGGCCCCTCCACCTTAATGAGTTAATTGCAAACTTGGTCCTTGGTGTTGAAATGTTTGTGACTTGGCGTCTAAGTCCCCATGCGTTATATGTGGTCTTTGCATCCACACGTCCGTGTGGGATATGAGTTTTGAGGGATTGGCAGATGCAGCACTTAACTGTTTGTTGGGCTATAACTAAAAGGTTTTGGGCTATTTGTTTAGTATTGGGCCCGTTGAGAAGTAAAGGCCCATTTGGTCTTCAAATGATCCCTTAATGGGCTACCCCGGCCCATTAGATGGGTAAGGGTGGGCCCATTAAAGTCTTCTTCGATTATTGCTTCGGTCTTGACTTTGACTTTTTACGTTTTTTTCCATTCCGTGCGTGATTTTGTCGTTTTGACTTGATTTTATTCGTCCTTTTGTCGATATCCGTTTCCGCAAAATAAGTGAAAACATGCAACTAACAATGTATTTTTGGTACATTTTGGTCATTTAGTCGATTTTAATGGTTTGAAAGGTATGTGTAATTAAAAACGTTCCCAAAATCCCCATACTAAGGACATTGCGTGTCTCTGCGTAATGCTATAAAGTAAGCACTTAGAAAACTAAGAATCTCGATCGCTCTCGACTAATAACCTCGAAAAGTAGCTAAGTGTTCATCGAGGGAAATAAAGATGGGGGGGGGGGGGGGGGGATCTTTAAAGTTTCGTAAAGCCCATATTACATTTTTTAAATATATACACTTTATTCCTACACATATTTTTGTATTTTTCATTTTTTCACATTTTTTTGTAGTTTTCATATTAATTAACTAACTAGAACGTTTGACTTTCGTTATTTCATAACTTTTAGGGATCATAGAACAAGATGCATTTCGATCCGAGAATGCCCCAAAAAGGATAAATTCATCGTCCCCGACTTTTCACTTATTCCAAACCAAGCTTAAAACAAAATCACCGTTAATTATGAGTTAAGATGATAATCTACTATATTTGCAAATTGTAAACTTTCACTTCGACAATTATTGATATATTAGGATGCTATGTGCTATTTTGAATTTCAACCATGGATCAACGTTTTGAAAATTCTATGTTTCACGTTCACCCGAGAATAATGAGTTTGAAAGGACGACGATCATCCCATGTAGCGACTTTCGTCTCGGCCCATCCCAACCTTGCGGTTAAGTGGCCAGGCTTTTGACACCTCACAGAGACTAGTATCGGGACTCACGGACCTTAGGTTTCAAAAACTCTCAGATTTTCCGTATACACATAGCTTATAAAATAGAATAGCCAAAGTTCAAAAGCATATTTAAATTTAACAAAAAGAGATCTATTTATTAATTCACACTTAGATATTAAGCATTGATGCAATTGTAACCCTTGACCTTTTAGAAGGCTGCAACATCGGTTGTGAGCCGGCAAGATGCAGCAAACTGTTATCAGTCCATAGTTTATATTTATTATATATTTTTCATTTTTCATCATAATTTTTTTTATAAGGAAGACGTCTTTTTGAAAAATTTAAGTATAAATTTGAACTAAGGGTAAAGTTTTTGCTATATATTACATAAAAATTATTGATTTAAGTTTAATCTCCAAAAGTAGCACGTATATTTATCAAGGTTAGAGTTTGCGAGGAGAAAAAAAGCGACAAATTACACACATGAGCTCTTAAGATTTCCAAATAATCTTTGTTTAGCATTCAACTCATACTTAACTCTATCATTTTTCGTCCTTTGCGAATATTCGCGAACGCTTAGTCTAAATGTTAAGGAACAAAGCTTAGAGCTCATCCTGTACGCCTCGATCGAGTCAAAATTTACTCTTATTCTACCAAGCAGGAAAGTCAAAATTGTGACAAAACACTTATTTTATTTATGAAAATTTTAAATTTTTTTTCATTTTTTTGAAATTTTAACCGAGAAGTAGTATAGAATATTCCCGGGTCGTTTATCCCCAACGAGGCTGAACTTGAAAATCAGTACAGTCAGAAAGATGGAATTTCAAATGGTATTAATGATTAAGAGGATTAGAAAGCTAAATTATCTACTAATATGCCAAAATAGATTAAAGAAACCTCAAAAAAAATTAAGAAATTTAAACAAAAAAACGAGAGCACGAGCCTCGAACAAGGGGTCCAAAACCTAAATTCTTAAAATGACCCTACAAAGATGTTTTATTCAATCTAACTCTTGTGATAAATATGGAGAATAAAAGACTGACTGAAACCGGAGTTAAAACGAGCTTAAAATGAGGAACAAATAACGGAGTCGAAAACCCGTTCTTTTAAAAGTAAATTTTGCTAAAACGCCCTACAAAAGATTTTCGATTTTTTCTAAGTTGAAAATTGATTAAAATAAATTTTTTTAAAAAAATATTTTTTTTTTTAAATTTTATTAATTTGATTATATTAAAACACAGTTTTTTAAAGAAATTAAATGATAAAAAATATCAACACGATTATATAATATTATGAAAAATTAAAAAAATAAGTTAAACAATAAAGATCCTATGAAAATCTAATATGGAAAAAAAAAAAGCCTTATAAATAAGTTGTTATAAGCTTAAAAGTGGTTGTGGGCTTAATAGACTAAAATGGGCTTATATATTTATTATAGCAAACCTCTATTGGATGAGCTATTGTAGCACATCGGTAGAGGTGTTGTTATAAAAGTGTTGGTAGATGGGGTTGAGGTCCCGAGTTTGAGTCTTGCTCACTCGGGGTCTCCCCTAATCCCAACACTTTTATTTCTCATTTTTTTGACAACTTTTTGAAAAAGCTAAATTAAGCAACTTTAAAAAAAGAAAATTTTTTGTAACTTAGAAATAAGCACGAAAAATAAGCAAAAGAAAGAGGCAGTTAACTTTTTGTGCTAAATCCTAAGGAATGCTAGACTAGCTTAACTGTTAGCATTCTAAGTACTAATAAGCAATCTAAAAAGGGAAATAAGCTAGTACATATACTTAACTACACCTAACAAACATGTTTGAACTATAATAAGCAAAGATATTAAGCTAATTTAAGCTGAAAAGACAGAAAAAGCTAAAGAGCAAAAACACTTAGAAATTTTTAACTAAAACTGCAACTAAGCTAAAATAAGCCCTACTTTAAACAAAATAAGCTAAAATAAGCTTAAACTAACCTAATAAGCACACTTAAACCTAAATTAAGCAAATTCAATAAGCTAAACAGCTTAAATAAGCAAATAAGCAAAATGGGTCAAAACTGCATACACATCAGCCCTAAGGAGGCACTTTTGGCTTAAATTTAAACACCTAGAAGAGACCTAGGGCTTAATGGCTTATATGAGCCTGAAGAGAAGCTTATGGACTTTCTAAAAGTGCAAAAAGAAACAATTGTGAATCAAAAGTAAGCATAAAAAGGAAGGCTGGAAAGTGGACAGTTTGCACCAGGGTATGTTTGGTTTTCTTTAAAGAAAAATGGGCTATTTCAGCCTCTTGATTTTAAAGGGACAAAAAAAAACAGCTTAAGAATAAGCTTCAAAATAAGCTCAAAACCAAAAACCTAGTAAAGACAGATTGAAAATGACCATAAATGAGCTTCTGCTCAAAAATTCAAGTAAAAAAACATTTTTAAGAAGCTTAAATTTAAAGATGAAAAGGGTACTTTTAAAACTGAAAAATTGCTTAAAGAACTTGACAGTTTTACTTAGAAAACAAAAGGGATAATAAACACTTAAACTAGAGATGCTCTACTGCATTTAGTACTTAAAACAACCATGAAAATAACAACAAAAAGCATTTGATCAAATTTAAAGCATATAAGCTGATATATCACACTAAAAAAACACAGGTTCAAAACATAGATACTATGAACCTAAAATTTAACATTTATACTTTTAAACACTGACTTTAAGACTTAATTGAAGCTAGTCTAAATTGAATTAAAAGGCAAAAGAAAAAACATAGCCATTTTGACCCATATTGAGCCTTAACCCAAACACCCCTTTAAAGTTCAAAAGTGGGCTTTTCAGACTAACAAAAGGGTTCTTAAGCCAAGGTTTTTAAGGACAGCAAACAAATGGGTTAAAATAAGCAAAAACAAGCAAAAGGCACACTAAAATAAGCAGTTTGTAAGCACTTAGTAAAATAAGCAGTTCAAAGGTAAATTAAGGCAGTTTTACAATAAATTCAAACAAAAAGACAAGTAAGCAAATACCAAACACAAATAAGCATAAAAAGGATAAATAAGCATTAAAAAGCCTAAATAAGCAAAAAATAAGCTGGCTACAGTGAAAAGCTAAAAAATGAAAAATGGAAAACTTACCAAAGCTTTTGCTCTAAACAAGGGCTCAAAGAGCTTATCTACAAAGCTCCAGCTTGTATAAAACAAGCTGGTAAGTCCATAAGCCCATCCCAAATTGGCTTATCATCCATATAGCTTAGCTGAGGTAATTTTAGGGGTGATGCTTTTTCATTTTTTTTACTTTTTTTACTTAAGTTAAAAACAGATTATGTGAGCTTATAAGAGAGCTTTTGAGAGCTATTTAAAACTGAGTAAAAATTTAATATCAAAAAGAGCTTAAAACAAATTTTTCACAAACAAACTTAAATTTCATTAATCTTCACTACAATATTAAAAGTTACAATATTAAGAGCTTATAAAAAAAACTACTAAGTAAAAACTTAAAAGAAAAGTTAGACAGCCAAATGGCTTACAAATTACTTTTTAAATAGGAACGAGCTAGGTCTTGGCCTCTTTCTCTTTTTGTCTTCTTCTTGATTGTGTTTCTTTGTAGAGAGAACTCAAGCCTTGTGCTTGTTGTGTGAGATAAAGCCCAAAGCAAATCCTGGCCATCAATCTTGCTTGTTGCCCAATCTGCCTAATCTTGACCCTTGATATATTTTGTCCAATGAGCTTCTTGGGGATTGCCAAGGTGGCTTTGAGGCCATGTGGGGTATGGGGTTGAGGGATTGTAAGGTTTTTGGCTGGTTGCTACAGTAAACGAGGGGGGAAAGTGATGGTTGATTTTGGCGGGTAAATAGGGAGAAGATAAACAGTATTTTAAGTTTCAGGGGTGAGTTTGGGTTTGTAACAAAAATGGCCCCTCAACCTTAATGAGTTAATTGCAAACTTTGTCCTTGGTGTTGAAATGTTTATGGACTTGGCAGTATAAGTCCCCCATGGTTATATGTTACTTTGCATCACACGTCCTTATGGGATATGAGTTTGAGGGATTGGCAGATTCAGCCCCTTAACTTGTTTGTGGGCTTATAACTAAAAGGTTTTGGGCTATTTGTTTAGTATTGGGCCCGTTGAGAAGTAAAGGCCCATTTGGTCTTCAAATGATCCCTTAATGGGCTACCCCGGCCCATTAGATGGGTAAGGGTGGGCCCATTAAAGTCTTCTTCGATTATGGCTTCGGTCTTGACTTTGACTTTTCACGCTTTTCCATTCCGTGCTCGATTTTGTCTGTTTTTGCTTGATTTTTCGTCCTTTTGTCGGATATCCGTTTCCTGCACAAAATAAGTGAAAACATACAAATACAATGTATTTTTGGTACGTTTTTGGTCATTTAAGTCCGATTTTAATGGTGAAAGGTATGTGTAATTAAACGCATACCAAAATCCCCCATACTAAGACATTGTCGTGTCCTCACGTAATGCTATGAAGTAAGCACTTAGAAAACTAAGAATCTCGATTCCCCTCGACTAATAACCTCGAAAAGTAGCTAAGTGTTCGTCAAGGGGAATTTAAAGACTCTAAAGTTTTGAAAAGCCCCGTTTTTACCATTTTTATATATACACTTATTCCTACACATATTTTTGTATTTTTCATTTTTTCTCATTTTTTTTGTAGTTTTCATATTAAGCAACTAACTAGAGCGTTTGACTTTCGTTATTTCATAACTTTTAGGGATCATAGAACAAGATGCATTTCGATCCGAGAATGCCCCAAAAAGGATAAATTCATCGTTCCTGACTTTTCACTTATTCCAAACCAAGCTTAAAACAAAATCACCGTTAATTATGAGTTAAGATGCTAACACTACTCATATTTGCAACTTGTAAATTTTTCACTCCCGACAATTATTATATCTTAGGTGTATGTGTTATTTTGAATTTCAACCATGGATCAACGTTTTGCAACATTCTATGTTTCACGTTCCACCCGAGAATAATGAGTTTGAAGGCGAGATCATCCCATGTAGCGACTTTCGTCTCGGCACATCCCAACCTTGCGGTTAAGTGACCAGGCTTTTGACACCCCACAGAGACTAGTATCGGGACTCACGGACCTTAGGTTTCATAAACTCTTAGGTTTTCCGTATGCACATAGCTTATAAAATAGAATAGCCAAAGTTCAAAAGCATATTTGAATTTAACAAAAAGAGATCTTTTATTCACACTTAATATTAACCATTTATGCAATTTGTAACCCTCGACCTTTTAGAAGGCTGCAACATCGGTTGTGAGCCGGCAAGATGCAGCAAACTTTTATCAGCCCACAGTTTATATTTATTATATTTTTGCATTTTTCATCATTTTTTATTTATTTATTTATTTTTTTTATATAGGGAAAACGTCTTTTTGAAAAATTCAAGTATAAATTTGAACTAAGGCTAAAGTTTTTGCTATATACTACATAAAAATTATTGATTTAAGTTTAATTTCCAAAAGTAGCACGTATATTAATCAGGTTAAGAGCTTATGGGGGAAAAGCGACAAATTACATACATGAGCTCTTAAGATTTCCAAATAATCCTTGTTTAGCATCCAACTCATACTTAACACTATCATTTTTCGTTCTTCGCTAATATTTGCGAACGCTTAGTCTAAAAGTTAAGGAACAAGCTAGAGCTCAACACGCTCGATCGAGTCAAAATTTACTCTTATTCTACCCAGCAGGAAAGTCAAAATAGACGAAAACACTATTTAGTTTTTAAATTTTTAAAATTTTCATTTTTTTTGAAATTTTGGTGGTAAAAACGATTATACGTGATAACAACTTTAGGCAGGCATCAATCAAATCGGAATATCCCCCATACTATAATGAAACATGTCCTCAATGTTTTTACGAAGGGTCTCTACGCAAATCTAAGCCGTTTATGAATTATGCTTAAAGATAAACGTTAGTCGATAAGATTAGGATATCGGATTTCCCAAATGAAGCTGAGGATTTGAAGCTCTTGTGATCGAAGGACAAAATCCGCGAGCACGAGAGGCTTCAAAATCCAGGCAATCCTGGGCAATACAACACAAAACATAAAACATGGAAAAGGAAAGAGGCAAGCCTCCTCACAACAACATACTTATTCATTATTGCTAAGCTATCATACTACTACTACGGATAAACTAGGATAAGCATGCGGTGCCTCCCACGAAGCGCTTATTTAGGGTCACTTAGCTTGACCCAATCCCTGAATTTAATTGTCCTTAGGGAAGGTTTGGAGATCCGGGATATCCATAGCAGGGACATCCCTCCAAATCAAGCATTTATACGATGACCATTATTACTTTGAAGTTTGGACCTAGAGTTTTGGATAACACAACGTGCCAAACTAAAAGACTTTGAACAATGGGTAATTGTTCTAACCAACGGAAATTCAACTGTCGGAGAAATTTTCAATCTTGAGTTAAAGAGGAGGACTTGATCACCGACGTTGAAAACGCAGTTTTTGATCTTTGCGTCATGGATCCTTTTAGTTTTATCTTTGTAAATCAAAGAATTTTCATAGGCTTGATCACGCAGTTCACTTAATTCATTGAGTTGAACTTTGCGTTGATCTCCTGCGGTTTTGAGATCAAAGTTTGCATGTTTAAGGGCCCAGTAGGCTTTGTGCTCCAACTCAATCGGCAGATGACATGCCTTTCCATATACAAGCTTGTACGGAGTACACCCGATGGGTGTTTTGTACGCTGTACGGAAGGCCCAGAGAGCCTCATCCAGTTTATCCGACCAAGAGGCATGATTTCGCCTATTGTCCTTTCAAGAATTCTTTTTAAACCACGATTCGATACCTCAACCTGCCCACTTGTTTGTGGGTGATACGCGGTGGAGAGACGATGAGTGACTCCATATTTAAGCATGACCTTTGCAAACTGGTCATTGCAAAAATGTGTTCCACGATCACTGATGATGGCACGAGGGGCACCGAATCTGGCAAAGAGAGATTTAAGAAATTTGCAAACTACTCGGGCGTCGTTTGTGGGGAGCGCCTTCGCTTCAACCCATTTTGACAGGTAATCGACAGCCACAAGTATGTATTTGTTTCCTTTTGATGATGGGAATGGTCCCATGAAGTCTATGCCCCAAACGTCAAAGATTTCACAAACTTGGATGGAATTTTGAGGCATCTCATCCCTTTGTGAAATTTTTCCTTGTCGTTGGCACGAGTCACAATTTTTAACCAACTCGTGTGCATCTTTGTAAATTGTAGGCCAAAAGAATCCGGCATCAAAGACCTTTTTGGCGGTGAGATTTGCACCGTGATGTCCCCCGGTGGGTCCATTATGGCAAGCTTCGAGTATGTCGAGAGCTTCTTTGTCGTGCACACACCGCCGGATCACTTGATCCGCACAGATTTTGAACAAGAAGGGGTCATCCCAGAAGTAGTGTTTGACATCTTTGAAAAACTTGTTTTTCTGCTGGGATGACATTCCCTTGACAATGAAGTTCCCCGCATGGTAATTTGCGAAATCTGCAAACCATGGGGTACTATCAACACGAAGAGCAACCGATCCAAGAGTTTCGAGGGGAAATGTTTCTGTGATTTCCTTGTTCTCGAGTTTATCTTGATGAGGGTTCTCAAGTCTGGAAAGATGATCGGCGGCCAGATTCTCTGCTCCTTTTTTGTCTCGGATGATAACATCGAATTCTTGGAGCAAAAGGATCCGACGCATAGTCTGTGGCTTAGCATCCTTTTATAGTGAAGAAAACTTGTTATAGCAGAATGGTCGGTATACACTATGCTTTTGGACAAAACGAGATATGACCGGAATTTCTCAAAAGCGTACACTACGGCAAGCAATTCTTTTTCAGTCGTAGTGTAGTGTGCTTGAGCTTCGGTCATTGTTTTGCTGGCATAGTGAATTGGTTGGAAATGCTTGTTTTTTTGTTGCCCTAGGACTGCCCCAATTGCAAAGTCACTTGCATCACTCATGAGTTTAAAGGGCAAGTCCCAGTCGGGATCAATCAAAATTGGAGCCTCGGTCAATTTTATTTTAAGTGTATTAAAGGATTCGATACACTCTTTTGAGAAGAAAAATGGAGTCTCTTTTTCAAGCAAGTGAGTCATTGGATGGGCTATTTTTTAGAAGTCTTGTATGAAACATCGGTAAAAACCAGCGTGCCCAAGAAAACTTCAGACACCTTTCACAGTAGTCGGGTGAGGGAGCTTGGCGATAACGTCAACTTTAGCTCGGTCGACCTCAATTCCCGACTTAGAGATTTTGTGTCCAAGAACAATGCCTTCCTTCACCATAAAATGGCTTTTCTCCTAGTTTAGGACCAAATTGGTGTCTTCACACCGTTTTAACATTTTGTCCAAATGGGATAGGCATGTAGAGAAAGAATCCCCGAAGACTAAAAAGTCATCCATAAACACTTCCATTGTTTTTTCAATCATGTCATGGAAGATTGCCATCATACATCGTTGAAACGTGTCGGGTGCATTGCATAGCCCAAAAGGCATGCGGCGATAGGCAAACGTTCCGTATGGGCAAGTGAATGTTGTCTTTTCTTGGTCCTTCGGGTCTATGGGAATCTGAAAATAACCCGAGAAGCCATCAAGGAAACAATAGTATTGATTTCCCGCGAGTCTTTCGAGCATTTGATCCATGAAGGGAAGTGGAAAATGGTCCTTTCGTTACCCTCCAAAAATGCATATTCTAAATGAGGTGGCAAGTCCTTGAGTTCAACCTCAGGGGGTGATGTGAAGTTTTAACACACGTAAAATATATATAAAATATAACCTTAAGAGTAATTAAGAAAATTACCAAGTTACCCTTGATAAAATTCACTCTCAAAAATATATATATTATATAATATAAAATACGTATATTAAACCGGGTAAGTATGATCACCCGGGTCGTTATCCCCAATGACTAGTGAAATTGAAACCACGTTTAAGTTCGGATCCTGATTTGAATGTAGCAAGGATATTTTTGATGATCTATATCTACTAAAAAAACAATTAAAATTTTTAATCAAAAACGCAAAACGGGACACTAAAACTAAGACCAAAAACCTAAATTCTACAAAATTTAACCTAATTTTTATTTTTCTTTTTAAATGTATTCTAATTGACTAAAAACGAAGTTTTAAAAAAAACTAGAGTGAAAACTGAGTTAAAACGAGGGTTTAAATTGAAAAACGAGAACACGAACGAAACCCGTTCTTTAAAAAGATGAATTTTGCAAAATAGACCCTACGAAAGTGAAACTATTTTTCCTACAAACTTAATGACAAAAGAAAATTTTATAAAAAAGATTTTTATTTTTCGGATTATTTTTCTATTTTTTATGGTTTTTTAAAGTTTTTAAAGAAAATAAAAGATTAAAAATACTAAACTTATAGTAAAAATTCTAGAAAAATTACGGAAAATAGCTTAAGCTATAACAAACCTAAGAAAAATAAGCTCAAAATTGTAGCTTATAAAAAAAAGCCATACGAAATAAGCTTAACAGCTTATTAGCTTATAAAACTTAAAAGGGAATAAAGAGTTAAGGTAAAAGAAGGTATAACGGATGAGCTAATGTAGCAAATTGGTTAACACGCATGGTATCTATGATGGAGGTCGGGGGTTCGATGCAGGCAAGCCCCAATTTTTTGCATCTTTATTTTTTTTTTTACTTTTTTGAAAAACTAAAAATTGGAACTTATAAAAGACACTAAAATAAGCTACTTTAATAAAAGGTACATAAGCTAACACTAACTTATAAGCCCTAAAACAGCTTATTTAAGCTGCTGTCACAGAAACTAAGCTTTTGGGCTTATTTCCACTTAAACAACTACAATAAGCTCGAATTAAGCTCAATTTTAAAAAGGAAAATTGTTCTAGAAAGCTTATAAGAAGCTTAATCTAAATGTGAAAAGAAATCTAAGCTTAATATTACGAGAGTGAACTAAAAATGGAAATGAAGATGCATAACTCAGAAATAAGCCAAAGTGCAAAAATTAATTAGCTAAGGAGCTCAATAAGCTAAACTAACCATTAAGCTTTTGAAAACTAAGTAAACAGCTTATAAACTACTAATCTAACCTAAAAATTCTAACCAATAAGCTAAAATCTGAATTAGCAGCTACTTAAACTTAGTACTGTTTGGTTTTTTAAGCTTTTTATTGACTTTTTGACTGCATCTTTAAGGCGAGTTAAGCTGTAACTAAACTATAAAATGCTAAAAGGTAAACTACTAGATCCTATTACTGCTAGCTTAAATTGGAGCTTAAATGTCAGCAGTACTAACTTATGTTAGTACTGCTGGTGCACTTTGCAATACCACAAAGACTCAAATGCAGGCTAATCTAATGACTACCATACCTTAAACATACTCAAAGGAGTGTGTATAAACACAATACAAGCAAATTCCAAATCTTAAGGGCTTTGAGCAAATTTTGCACTAGTGAAATTAAAAGAGAAATTGCCCTGGTGCAAAGCTTAAGGTAATAAGCTCAAACTTTTGAGATTATGAAAACTAATTTTTAAAAACTATTATACTAATGTTTAAAAATGATTCTAAAACTGACCCAAGCAAAATTCACAACTTATCTTGACTTTTGATGGTCAAACTCAGCTTATGCCAAACACTCCTTAAGATTCTTGACAGTTTTGAAAAAGCTTGTAAGATCAATTCTACTTATTAAACCTTTGACATCAAATCATAAACAGCTTTTAACTAACTTAATTAACATAAACTAACAACTGAATTAAGCTAAAATTAAAGATCTAAGAGATTACACTACTAGTATTTTTGGATTTTTAAGGTTTATTAAGACAAACTATGAAAAACTAAGATCTACTATGATTAAGCTAAAAACAGATTAAGATTAATGAATAATAAGCACAAGTAAAGAGAATTAAACACTTAATAAGCTAGTAGATTAAGTAAGATAAGCATATAAGCATATAGACTTTTAAGCAAATTTTGAACAAATCTAAACTATGAATTTAAGAACAAGAGTAATGAAAACTAACCCTCAGCTTCAGCTAAACAGAAGCTTACACAATTAAGCTGCTACTAGCTCTAGCTTATTCATGTGAATAAGCTAGTATAAGTCCATGAGATCCCTTCCATGATTGGATCTCCTTCCATAGCTTAAAATCCAAACAATTCAAGGTACTTAACTGTTTTAAAGGTTTAGGTATGATTAAGGAAAGATTTGAGCTCAATTATTAGCTTAGAGACTAATAAGAGCTTATTTAGTAGCTTATGAACTTTAGCTTATCATTAGAGAAAAAGGTAAGAGCTTATAAGAGTAAACAAAAGAGCTTGAGACAAATTATCTAATATTAAAATTGATTCATTAACATAAAAACTTCATTACATTACTAGAAAAGAGATTACATAAGATAGAAAATGAAATTAAGCTAAAACTTAAAAAGCTACTAAAATTACTCCCCCTTTTTTATGTGTGAGGTGAGGGCCTCTTTTATAGCACTTGAGGAAGCTTCTAGGAGCTAAAATCAGTTAGACGCTCCTCTAAATCACCACCTTCCATTTATCCATTCATTTGAGAATGATTTGTAAAGCCAAATCCGGGCTGCCCCCTCGAGGGAAAATGGGAAAAGCATAAGCTTTACCGACGTACTCGGGACGTTCGGGAACTTCATCGTAGAAGTGATCTTGTTGAAATATCGAATGTGAGCATGAGGGTCTTCTTTGTCATGTCCAAAGAATCGTTTGTTTTGAACGAGGTTAAGCAGACCGTGCTTAAGCTCAGAGTTGTCCGCGGTGATTTCGGGCATAACGATGGCATCCTCGTAACCCTCGGTGGGTGCTTCGAGCAATTGAGCCATAGTACGATTATCGTCCATCGTAACTACGAGAGGAGCTGGATTTTCAATTGGTTCTTCAAGATTAAATGGTTCAACAAAAGCCGGTGGGGCTTGTTGTTGATGGTTAAGATTACGAGATTGAGAACGAGTGCGCATGCACTAAAATATAAAAAGAAAATTTACACTAATTTTTTTTTGTTCTTTTTGGTTTATCAAAATGAATTCACAATTTATTTTAATAACGGACAACGAAATAAGACAACTTAATCCTAATAATCAACAAGCTTCTCGGTAACTCTTCGAAAAGAAAAACGCACAAAGGAGCGGAGGAATAGGAAAGCGCGAAGCTATTAAAAACCTTTTTCCTTTAGGGTCGTAGTTCCTAGGAACAACCCGCCTTATACCCCTCTTTGATTTTGATTATCTTTTAAAAGGTGAACCATACCTCGCAAGAGACACAAAGGGTAAGTTTTTAATTCTTTAGTTCGGGAACTTATTAATGGATAATACTTCAGTTGAAAGTATTATATGTTGGTGTTCTTTTACCAACTTGTAATTTTCATTGATAATTAAAGATAATGTTTTTATTTTTTTGGTTTTTTCTCTTTTTGGTTTTTTATAAGTAAATATTCACAATCTTCAAGCACAAATAATCAAGCTTCGAGACGACAAACGCTTTCACTCCTCCCCGGCAGCGGCGCCAAAAATTGATTAGTTTTTTAAATTACACCTTTATATATATAATATATAATAAAATATATATAATAAGGATAATCTAAAAATAATCAATAAAATCCGAGAGTAGTATATGATATTCCCGGGTCGTTTATCCCCAACGAGGAGCGAATTGGAAAGTCGATAGTTGGTTTGATATTGATGCTTGAATGGAAAAGATTTGGATTTGGTTTTTCTAATTAAAATGCAAAAACAACTAAGGAAAACCTATAAACGAAAGCTAGAATGATTAAATCCTAAAACGTAGACGGGAAAGTACAAACGCGAGTAAAGAAAAACTAAATTATCAAAAAAAAAAAAATCATGTACGAACTTCATCATAAAGCCAAAGCTTCCCCTGAAGTTGAGATGTAATCATCTCCCTGAATGAAACAAAATCTTCCTTTGTAGATAAGCTTCCCCTTAACTTATGATCATGCCACCACACATAATAATGAGCTGCAAATATCATGAATCTTCTTCCCCTTTTTGTAATTATCCAATAGGGGTCTTGCAACTTGTGAACGCTTCTCCCCAAGTGGTGCATGTAGATGGAAAAATTGAAACAATAAGCTTCCCTGTAACACCCATATGTTTACCATCTCTTGAATCTCGAACTCTGTAGGCTCTATGTAATGATCACTGATGAAGAAAACTGAGTTTAAACAAATTTGTGATTGAAGGTCAATTTTCCCAAACTTGTGTCTTATGTCGTGCAACTATCCACGTGACGTCGATTTATAAGTAAATCTATGAAATATAAGTAGACCGCAACCTCTTGGACAAATCCTCATCTATATGGACACTGAGCACAACACCGTAACTCATTAAAGTGATAGCAAGGTGTGAGCATTAAGCACCATAAGAAAAATCACACACCCTTGCTAGATTCGTCAAGTCTTCGTCACACCATTGTAAGCACGAACAAGTTATCTTAAAAGCCAACCACAACTTTAAGATATGATAAGACACGCACCTGTGAAACTCAACTACGACATCAAATAAGCAATATTCGATTTTCTTCATAATCACCTCTTCAATAAATCTCCAAATACGAGCCATTATTATCTTCCCCTTAAACGAAGCATTTGAGATTCAAATCCATCCAAAAATATGCACTGTACGATATCGTCTTCACATCCGAGAACCAAAAATTACGCTCTGTCCGATATCGAACAAAGCTAGCAGTATAAACTAACTTCTCGGATGAAACTAGCAGTACCTTCGAACATAACAGCGGTACTTTCACAACGAGCAGTACTTTGAGCATAATGAGCAGTACTTTCGAACAGTACCTTGAGCAGTGCCTTCATTCTTCATAGAAACCCTTGATAGTAACAATGATTTACAATTGTATTGCATACCAATTAAGGTAGAGAGGACAATTATAAATATTGATATATCAATTAACTCAAAAACCCCATAAAACTTTAACCACAAATCGATTTTGAAAAATTAGGTTTCTTCAAAAACCATGGGATTCCAGATTCAAGAGCCCTGGCTCTGATACCAATGTTGAACTCGTTTAGCCCATTAGGATCGTTTTATAGATATCTTGAACCGACAGCGGAATAATAGAAAGCAATATTATCAAAACAGGTTTTTCATTGAACGATTCCTAGTTACCCCAAACCTATAACATGGGGCTACACATAATTATGGTGTACTATAAACTAACTAACTAACTAGAATATCCTTGGGAAGAGTTTATGTATGATGGATATGAAAAACACTACACGCATATGTCTCTATATTTGGGGAGGATGTCTTAAGACGTTACAAAGAAAACTTAATTGACACTTATCAACATTATTAGTATTCAAACCACATTATATGAATATTTATCCACATTTGCCTTATATTAAAAACCCACATATGATATTATCTTGTAGCTTCCATATGTTGAATTAGTCCCAGATTAGTCCCTCTTATTTCATTCGTCTTCATTTTGTCTCATCAAATTAAGAATCCCAACATTATATGTTGGTGTTCTTTTACCAACTTGATTGATTTTTTTTTTTGGATTTTTATAAGTAAATATTCATAATCTTCAAGCACACATAATCAAGCTTCGAAACGACAAACGCTTTCACTCCTCCCCGGCAACGGCGCCAAAAATTGATTGATTATAAGAATTTCTTTACTATATATATATAAATATAAATATATCATATAATACATATTAATAAGGGTAAACTCAAAAATACACAACGAAACCGGAAAGCGTATTGAATAATCCAGGGTCGTTTTTTCCCTAACGAGACGGAATTGGAAAGTCAAAAGTTGGTTTGAATAACGATGCTTGAATGGAAAAAGATTTGGATTTGGTTTTTCTAATTAAAATGCAAAAACAATTAAGGAAAACCTATAAACGAAAGCTAGAATGATTAAATCCTAAAACGTAGACGGGAAAGTAAAAACGCGAGTAAAAAAACTAAATTATCAAAAATTTAACCCTAAATGATATTTATTTTTTTAGTTAAAACTTATAAAACTATAAAAATTAAGCAACTTTTAAAAAGACAAAAATTTTTGGAACTGAAAAATAAGTAGGAAAATAAGCACAAAAAGATGGCAGAATTGCTTTTTACTCTAAGGGCTAAAAATGCTAAACTGGTAAGGCTTTTTAAGCTAAATAAGCTGATGAAAATTGAAAAGAAGCAAAAACAGCTAATCTATCCTACCTAAGTAAGCAATAAGAGCAAAAATAAGCTAGGGATAACAAGCAAATAAGCCAGAAATGAGCTATAAAACTCAGCAGTACTAACTTAAAAAGTTAGTACTGCTAGTTTTAACTTAAAACTGCTAGGCTAATAAAAGGCAAATAAACACAATGAAATAAGAAATAAGCAAATAAGCTAAAACAGATATTTAACTACCCCTAATAATCACTCAGGCATAAAAATAAGCAACTTGAATAAGCTAGAATGGCAAATAAGCTAAAAAAAACTAATAAACACTTAAAATTTACTCTAAAAAGGCAAATAAGCTTAAATAAGCTCTAAACTAAAGACAATAAGCTAAAATGGGCTTAATCTACTCTAAAAAGCTAAGCTAATCCTAAATAAGCAAAAACAATAAGCTAATAAGCTTCAATAAGCAAAAATGCTTCAGCAGTACTAACTTGGAGTTAGTACTGTTAGGTGAAAAAAAAACTCAAAAGGACTTTTTTAGACCAAAAAGATTAAATTAACACTCGAAAAGTATTTTGAAATTCACAATAAGCAACAAATAGCATTTGAAAAAGCAAAATCTTCATTTTTCACTACTTAACTAAAATTTGACGAAAAGTATTAAGACTAAATGCACACTTCCTAACACTTACACTACTTAATTAAGAGACCTAAATATGCATGAAAATCACAAAGATAAGTAGCTAAACCAAGCTTAAGCTAATAAGCTATCTAGAACTGTTTTTACCCCAACAGTTCTATACAACTTATAGAAAAAGCTTAAAATCAAACTTTTAAACTAAGAAACCTATAAAAACAGCTTGTTAAGATTACAAATAAGCTCACCAAAGTTGGCTAAGTAACCCAAACTATTTTGAAACCATTTTGACCCATTTTGAGGCTTATGCCAAACACCCCTTTTAAAACTGTTTTCAACTATTTTGCTTAATATTCTTGGATATTTTTCTGAATTAAAAACTCCTAAGGACCAGATATCAAATAAGCTATGAAAACAATAATAAGCAAGTTTAAACAGCAAATAAGCACTCCAATAAGCTAGTTTAATCAAACAGTACTAACTAAGAAATTTGCACAAATCACTTTTAAACTAAAAACTAAGCAAGATAAGCACTAATCATCATAACAAAGCATAAATAAGCAATAAATAAGCACTAATAAGCAGGAATAAGCAAATCTACAGTAAATAAGAAAAATAAGAAAAAGAGAGACTTACAACACCCTTGCTCAAAACAGGGTTAAATAAAGAGTCTACAAGCTCTAGCTTGTATAAAACAAGCTAGTGAGAGTCCATAAGCCCATCCCTTTTTGGCTTATCATCCAAATATTAAGCTGTGGTATTTTGAGGGTAATTTCTTTTTTTAGATTTTCTTAACTATTTATATTTCTAAGTAAATTTTTATAAAAGCAGGTTATAAAATAGCTTAAATGAGAGCTTATATGACCTTATGAAACATAAGTGAACACTTGAAAAGAGTAAGAAATTAAAATAGATTTTAAGAAACTTTAAATTTCATTAACTTGAAAACATTACAAGGAAAATTAAGAACTAAATTTGCTGGAAAACTAATGATAAGTGTAGAATACACATATCCATTTATGCTTAAAATAACCCAATTAAACCCAAAACAGACCAAAAATGGCAAAAATATGCTTGTATTTGTGTTTTGTGTGTGCAGGTACGGATAAATAAAAAAATCACAAGAAAACAGTCAAAAACGGGCAAGCACGGACACGAGAATCAGAAGAGTTCAAAAAGAAGCCAAAGATTCAAAGCCGAAGCCAGAAAAGTCAAGCCTCAGTCAAATCCAGTCAATCATTGGTCAACAAAAGTCAACAAGTACCACAATATTCCATTTTAGCCCTCAAAGTTTTACAAAAGTACAAAAATAGCCCCTCACCTCTTATTGGGCCCTAAAAACCTTAATGGGCCCAATAACCCCATACCCGGATTCATAAGCCCAAGACATTAGCCCACCTCCCTTTTATGAAACCACAAGGGCTAAAC
>BQNB010018891.1:0-64334 GCA_026074375.1 Tanacetum coccineum | reverse complement strand
CGGAGGAACTATGCTACTACTAGCAGCAGGAACAATGCTATCAGCAGGAACCACTACTAGCAGCAGGAACAATGCTACCAGCATGAACCCTTTTATACTAACAGCATGAACTATAAAGTAACTCTATCAGCAGGAACAATGCTACTACTATCAGCAGGAACCACTACTAGCAGCAGGAACCAACCCAAACACCCCTTTATAAATAGCTTAAAGGCTGTTTTAGCTTATTAAGGGTGGATTAAACCATGGGATTCAAAGACAGTAAGCTAAACATACATAAAAGACATTAATAAGCAAAAATCAACAATAAATAAGCACTGAAATAAGCTAGAATTCAAAATGACAGTTAACAAGCCATTATTGACTGAAAATTTGTAAAATCATGCACAATGAAATTTAAACTTATAACACCTATATTTTAAGCACTAAACTTCAATAATAAGCATAAATAAGCATACCAAAAGAAAATTAAGCACTAATAAGCTGTAAATAAGCAAATGCTAAAAATGAGCTAAAAAAATGGAACTTGAGAACTTACCAAGCCTTTTGCTCTAAACAAGGGCAAATAAGCTATTAAAAGCTCAATCTACAAGCTCTAGCTTATTAAAAATAAGCTGGTATAGTCCATAAGCCCATCCAAATTCGGCTTATCATCTAAAGTACAAGCTGTGGTATTTTTGAGTGGTTTTTCAAGTACAAGTTCAAATTTTACTTAGCTTATTGACTTGTTAAGTGAACATAGCTTATTAATAAGCTGTTTTAAGAGCTTTTTAACACATATAAAGGTAATTTAAGCAGTTTGACAATAAAACTCAAAAACGGGTATAAAACCTTAAAACTTCAACACTTCATTAACTTTTAAAAAGAGTACAAAGAACTTGCAATAAGCTGTAAATAAGCTGAAAGAAACATAAGAATGACTTAATTTAAAGAAAGATAAAGACTTCTACACTCTACTCTCTAAATTCGGCTCACATAGCCTCCTATTTATACTAAGAGCTAAGTCTTCAGCCCTTCTTTCTTGTGTTTCTTTTGTGAGAGACTTCAAAGCCCTAATCCCAGCCATTGATTTCTTTTGTGCTTCTTTGGAGTCAATCTCAGCCATTGAAGATACTTGGGAAAGGTGAGGGATTGCCAACATGGACTTTATACAGCTGGGGGGAAATAGTAGGGTGGATGAAATGATTTTGGCTAGGGTGTCGAGTGGTTTTGCAGGTGGGAAGTATGGGAAGACATCCAAGTTGTACCTGGGTTTTTGATGGGGCGGGAAAGATGGCTTTATGGGCAAGTAGGCAGTTTTGTCCCCTCAAGTTATATAACTTGAATGTAATCTCTGCCCGGTTTGCAACTTTGACCCTTGTCTTGTTATATTAGTAATACAATTTGAGGTTTTGGCAGTTTTAGTCCCTCAAGTTGTATTTTCTTCACTTGGATTACCTTTGACTTTGTCCTTTCCATTCCGTGCTTGGATTTGTTGCTTTTGGCTTTCTTTTTGTTCCTTTTCTTGAATATCCGTATCCTGCACAATACAAAAGCAAAACATACAAATACAATGTATTTTTGGTACGTTTGTAGTCATTTAAGTCCGTTTTAAATGGAAAATGGTATGTGTAATTAAGCACATACCAAACCCATTTTAGTAGATTATATTAACATGTTGACATGATTATATATTCAACAATGAGCTGCATCAAAATCTATACTAAAAGAGATTGTTACATAAAGAATTATGGTTGTTGAAGATCTTTCGAAGTAACATTATAACATGTTTAAAAAATGATTTTAGACATCTAAGGTAAGTTTAGAATTGTAAAAAACATGAATTCTTCATCAGTAGACCACGTAAACCTTATTTTCTTTTATCCTTGAATTTATCTTAAGTTTCATAATTGCCAAGCCATTTCGCAATGAATGTTTGGTTTCCATAAAGTATTAACATATTGTGACTAACCATATTATAACATAACCTAAACATATGAGTACCATATAGTAGTTTTTTTTGCATTAAAATGGTATATAAAGTTCAAGGTTTACCTCTAAGCTTGATGAGGTATCAAAACTGAAACCATAATCGGACACGATTATCAACTCGAACACGTACGAAGATTTAGCGAGACTTATGAGAGACTCTACCTATTCACGAGTTCTAAGCCCCAGCGAACAAAAGACAAAATTATGATCGAACACCTACCGATGGAATTTATTCGCAACTCAAACCTCGAAACAAAAGCATGGATGCCTCAAAATCACTGATGAGTATGAACACGAGTCCAAACACGAACACGAGTCAAACACAAATCCATGCGCAGACTCGAACCTCCCAAGATCAAACAGGAACCTTTAACCCGAACAACTAAAATACCAACTGCGAACCAGAAACTTAGTCCCACACGGACTCGAACCGAACCCAAACACGAACCGCAACCCAAACTAAACTCGCACTAGAATAAACGAAACCAAAACTTAAACTAGAACAACAAACCCGAAACTTGAAGATGTATTCTCGTGTACACGAACAAGAACCCGATCAAGACCAATGTTGCCGTGAACACAACTCGCGTTCTACTTCTTTTATTTGCAGACGGCTTAAACCTTCTTTTCTTCTTTTTTTGTTTTGAGAGATTCAGGAAAGAGTATACGGAGATGCATTTTTATATGGTTTTCCAGCCGGCAATCTCGTCGTAAAAAGCAGAAACTTTTGGGAAAGTATTTATGAATGCATATCATATATTGTCAATTTGATAGTGATGGCCAGCTGGTCTTCTTTAGTAATTATTTGATTGATAAATTGACATATATAACACTTTAACTTTTAGCCCACTCACTTTCCAAAACAAATGAAATCCGGCGTTTCATTTCACTAATGCGTATATCTTTCATTTATATTCTTTTGTAAATTGTATCAACACAAAAGGCTCACATATTAACTTAATATATTTTTTTACTATGCTTACTAATATTAAGTAAACTTTGCTTCCAACACCATTCAAAACATAAAAGGTTATAAAAGTTTATTAATTTAGTTTATTACTCCAAATTACATTTTCCAAATGTCACATACCGTATAAATTGTTATATATTATCTTCGATGTAAACTTATTTGTACCTTATTATCACCATATAATTTTTGGGGTATTATACTTTAAGTTAGACTTTTTCCTTCAGCTTTCTTCACTCTTCCTTTGCCTTTGTCACGAGCCATCCCTCATCCATAATGCGAAAAAGTTCTCGATAAGCTTGACATGCATCAACGTTAATTCTTGAGTGGTCAGAGTGCTCGCGTTCTTTAATGGCAACATCCTCATCATCAGCATTGAATGAGTATTTCATCATCTCGAATATTTTAATTTTTCAAATTGATGGATCATGATGTTCCTTCGTATTGTCTTGAATATTACCTGCGTTGTTCGATCCATAATTCCTACCAAAGTTACGGTAAATATCAAGATAAGGGTCATAATCCTTTTTAGTTTTGGCGTTTGCATATGGTCCCTGGCTGTGATTTTCCCATCGAGCGAATGGGGCGTTTTCATGAGCATTTACCTTCCACCAACATTCTTCCATCTTTACTAATACATCATAATCTAGCTCATGGAAGTTCTCAAAACTACTTTTTAACCATGCGCAGAATTTCATTACTCCGGGAGTTGCATCCCCCTGTGATTCTTCAATTCTGGCCTTATGCATTAAAGCTTCTTCTTTCAGCTTTCCATCAGTCAATTCATCATTCCATTTGTGATCCTGAAAATAAGTCATACATCCGACTCAAACCATCTCGGGTAGTTCTCTACCATTACAGAACCCATCAATATTTAAACTACACGTTAGCCATTTAGTCTTTCCATTCTTAAAATGATATGGTTCGCATATATGATCACATAGTTGATATGGTACCCCATTATCTGACCATTATTATTATTCTACTCATACTCCTCGTAAGTCTTGATTTCTTGGATATTGAAAGTAAACAAATCCGTGTCGGTTTTAAAGAGATAGTTAAATTCATTTAATGCTTCACACAAGGGTGTCTCGAAGTCAAATCAGTTCCCTTTGATCTTAAAGATGTCAGCAATATCGTTTGGGTCATCATCATCATCAGTTTCCATCTCATCATTGTTATCATAAAGTTGGTAGAATTTTTGAATGAATTTTTCTACCAAATTTTCCCAAGTAGTAACTGAGCCAATATAATCCTTTTTAAACCATTCACTTGCGGCACCTGCGAGTGAGATAGGGAAGATGCTAAGCCTAAATCGATCCTAACTTAGCCCTTTTATTTTGAGTGGCCCAACTACTTCGAAAAAAAATTCGATGTGTTTAAACACGTTTTCTCCAATTATCTCATTGAAAGTATTATAATTCTTCTCGACCATTCTTCCTTTGTTATGATTAGAGAGGAAGTTCTTTCGAATAACGGAAATATAATCATTTGGTTCCGCCATCGTGATTCCTTTCTTCGTCAAATGGTTTCCTGATAATAAGAACAAACAATCAGTAGGATGTGCCCTCAAAGGAGAGAACACAGAAAACAGGAAATCAAATACGAGAAACCAGTTCTGTTACTGTATCAGATGATCAATACTCCATATTCAATGGATCTGAATACGCCTATTAATCTTTTGAACGAATACGCTGTATTGGACAAGAAAGTTGGATACGATGTATCCAATGGAAGTGGATACGTCGTATCAGGTAATCGACCAGAACAATGTATTAGAAACAATTAAACACACACAAAAAATTAAAACAAACAAATATACAAAATTATACACTAATCTAAATTACATTAATCTTAAGGGCTAGATTAATCTAATGTTAAAAACCAAAATATCAAATAAAAATCAAGATTAAATTTTCACTCCCCGACAGCGGCGCCAAAAACTTGATGTGTCGTTGTGTGGTTGTAATTTATGTTTCAAGTTTTAAATTTATATTTTGTCGGCTTTACCAAAAACAACACTTTAACAGGCAGTGTATCCGGTCAGATGGGAGTTTCGTGGTAAGTAGGGTGTCTATCACCAAGAGCGAGAAACAATCTTTTAATTTATTAATATTTTGGTTATCTAAACTAAGTTAATTCTATTCTATGTTAAACCTATGCTAAACCTATGTTAATCCTAAATCTAACGGATAAGGGGGTTTTCAGCCTGAGAGAATGACACGGGTTTTGTGGTGACTAAAATCAACTTAAGACACTAAAACACACGCAAGCAAATTAACAGAAGATAAAAGAGCGGTCTAGCCAAATATAAGAAAAATGTATTAACCATTATTAATCTAATTAGAACGTTGGTTTGTTTATTTAGTGCAATGATTACTTATCTCGAGGCGGCATATCATTCTTAAGACTTAGGCGGTACTTCTTCCTAAGACCTAGATACGAAGAATTCTGTCACAATTAAACGTATCCGCATAAAGCATCCTTGTTTGCTGATTATAATCTATCTTAGGGATTGAAGCAATGGTGATCTTGTTAAACCCTAACTCATAGAGACGTTATCCACTTACTGTTTAAAGGCAATTTATACACTAGTAGTCCACTAACCAAGTCTTTGCCAATTAATTGAGAACGTACTGGTTGATCCCAAGGGTCACATGCCGGTCCAACTAAGCTCGCAATCTAAAGGCAAAGATAGGTTATTATTTATGATCCTATTGGTCTAGATGTATAAATCACTATATGAAGAGCCATCTCGGCATCTAGAATACTTGGTCCGTATCACTAGATCTAGTTGAATAATAGGTCGTATACATAAGCACGTAAACAAGTATAAACTGATAAACATAAACAAGCAATCAACGATAAATTAAGCAATCGAGATAAACAAAACCAAACATTCAAATCTTCATTATAATGGCTAACACCCAAAGGTATTAGCCTTCAAACGCCATAATCAATACAAGAGTAATAATTTAGCCAAGGTAAACCAACCGAGTTAACAAATGATACCAAAAACGAAATGGTTACAAGAGTATAGGAGATTACAAGTTGTTTCCTATGGAATTAATTGCTATGCTCGACCTCTTCTGCTCTTCTTCTCTTCTGAGAATCGACTTTTATGGTTTAGGTATCGAAAATATGATTTAGCACACTGAAAACCTGTTTTTAGGTTTTCTATTTATAAGGTCTGGAATTTGGTCAATACGGTGTATTGACTGAGGTCAATACGGCATATCGGGGATTTCTTAGAGTAGGGTTCACGTTCGATATCTTCTAGAATATTTTATTACTATATCTTGAATATGGCTTATAGACTTCTCTGGATACAGCGTATTGATCTTTGTTCCTTTGTGGTCTTTAGTGAAGTGCAGGCACAGATACACCGTATATTCCTTGATGGATACGGCGTATAGGATGTCAGAACAGTAATCTTCAAATATCTTCGTTTAAGCTCCAGAATGCGTGCCTTTTTGCTAATCTTCACTAAGTACTCCATAATTACTGCAATTCTCAAATACAAACGATTAAGTAACAATTCTTTGCAATAATTATAGAAAATAGGTTATTTACATGGGATAAATGATGTCATAAAAGTAACGTTATTTGATGTCATCAGTTGACTTTTGGATTGACTTAAGCCAATGACCGATGACTCAATGTAAAATATTTTGTTAACCAAGATGAATGCATAACTTATTCTAACAAGGCATGGTAACTCATACAACTAGGCCAATTCTCACCTCTAACATCAAATATCTGCTATTTTGTCTATCTTTGTTGATATTCTTAAGAAGATAAGATGGCTGAAGAGAATGTCCCTACTCCTACACGAACTGGTGATCAATTAGTTCCTGTCAAGGCCCACTTACCTATTGCGAAGAGCAATCTTCTCATGGATCTTCAAAAGATGCAGAAGAATCCTATCTTTTGTATCTTAGTGGACATTCTGCAAAATACCAACTTCTTTAGAGCCTTCACTACATCAGCTGATGTTCCTTCAATCTATGTACAACAATTCTGGAACACTATTGAAAAGGATACCAAGACTAGTGCATACAGATTTCAACTCGATGAACTGTGGTTTAATTAGAATGCCGATCTTCTTCGTAATGCTTTAGGGATTATCCCTAAAGACTCTGCACATCCTTTTGTGCCACCTCCAGATGGTGATCTGGTTATAGACTTTGTGAACAATCTGGGCTACCCAGAAGAACTTCACTTTGTTCTAAGATGTACGTGAACAGTATATATCAGCCGTGAAGAACTATTCTTTCTATGATCAACCAATGCTTACCAAGAAAGACTTCTGGTAGTAACAAACCCAGACACCCAGTTCTTTAAATATTTTGGGGTATTGTCACGGGAACCAATGTAGACTATGCAGAACTCATTTAGGAAGAGTTCGTACAGGCAATTAGGAATTTCTTTTTTGATTTGGCCAATCTAAAGGTTCCCACCAAGAAGCCTAAGCCTCATGTTATTCCATACTGCCAATTCACCAAGTTGATCATTTATTACTTGGGGGTAGACACAATATTCATAGATGGCCCTAGTCTTTTGTTCACGTTACGGCAGATGACTATCCACTCAACAATCTAAAATTCATCAGCAAAGGAGGGGTGGATAAGGTATTTGGAATGCCTATTCCTAAAGAACTGATTATTGATGCCATTCAAAATTCAGATTAGTACAATAAATATTTGGAAATGGTTGCCCGTAAACCCCGTCAACCAACTATTATGACAGGTGAAGAGGTTGGGAAGAAGAAGAAAGCTTCAAAAGCTGGTAAGTCCAAACAACATGCACCTGCCAAACAGCATAAGCCTATAAAAAAGAAAACCACCAAGCCTACTCCTTCAAAGAAAATCCGTAAGGGAAAGAGGTTTGACCATCTTGTTGATGAAGAAGATGAAGAAGGTCAACCTGCTTCTAAACCTCAAGTGGAAAATGATGAATACAATCTCCAAAGAGGTATTCAAATTAGCTTGGAATCTCTTCAAGCACAAGGTCAGGTAAGATAAGCACTTGTCAGCGGAGTGGCCATTCGTAAACCAGACTTAGTGATCACCCAAAAACTCCCAGATGTTAAAGGCAAGGGGAAAGGTATTGTTTCTGATAAGCAAGCTGCACAATCACTACTAGATTTGCAAAAGCCAAAGGAGCAAAGTATCAAGGATCAATACATGTTTTAGAGGCAGACTCAAGTAACTCATGATGCATCTACTAGACCCTCTACACAACCTAAGGATGATACATCCGCGAATGTGGTCCATGATACTTCGTCTCCTGTAGATTCTACCAATGATGCTGAAACTGTTACTGATATGGAACAATCTAATAGTGAGACGGATACTGAGATTCTTAATGTTGAAGTAAGACAAGGTAAGGAAGTATCAAACGCAGTAGCTTTAGAGGAAACAACTGTTGAACTTGATGAAGGCCAGGCTAGATCAAACCCTGGTAAAACACCCGAGTCTCAGGCTCTACCAGAGATTGAACTCATAAAAGAAAACCAGGCTGGATCAAACCCTAGACAAAGTCATGTGGCTCAGGCTGGACCAAACCCTGAACCCATGCATGAAGACATCATTGCTACAATTTACCCTGAAGTACATGAAAACTTGAAGCTTGCAACTAAGGAACAAGTCCACATAGAGAATCCACCAAGCTCATCCGGGACTCTTTCATCAATAAAGAATCTTGAGGATGCTTTTACCTTTGGTGATCAATTCCTTAATGACAAATCAACGAAAGAAGAATCGCAAAAAGCTAATGTGGAAACTAAAGTTGAATCCATGGTCACTATTCCCATCCATCAAGCTTCTTCATCAGTTCCTCCACTGTCCACTCCCTCATAGATCTCTCACCTCCTAAACCAGTGTTACCTCATGTTCAAGAACCAATCATTACAACAATAACTGCGACAACAACAACACTTCCACCACCACAAAGCACAACAGATCCTGATTTAGCCACTCGTATCTCTGCATTGGAAAAGAGAAGTGCTAATTTAGAGCAAAAAAACTAGCTCCAGGACAAGATAACTCAAGCTCTTGCATCTAGGGCTTACACGCTGTAGAATCATGATCTGTATTCTAAGATAGACAAACAAGTCAATGAGGTCGTCAAATAAGGTGTTCACAATGCTGTACAAGCTCCACTTCATGAACGCTTCAGAGATTTGTCTGAATTTCAAATGAAAGAAATTCTTCATGATCGGTTGTTTGAAAGTAACTCCTGTATATCACATTCGTATCATACCACTCTCTACAAAGCTCTTGAAGTATCCATGCAACGTGAAAACAATGATGAACTTCATGCAGCATTGGCTAAGTCTCGTAAGAGACGCCGTGATGACCAAGATCCTACTCTACCTCCTCCAAAGGACTCTGACCGAAGCAAGAAGAAAAAGAATGATTCTGATGCTTCTGCTTCAAAACAGCCTCTAGTTCAGAAGTCCTCAGCTTGGAAGACCTCTAACTCAAGAGAAGATCCCTTTAGCTCCTCTAAGCAAAAGCCTGCTTCTCCATCTGAACAGCCTGTTAATAACGATCCAATACCAGAAGATATGCATCTCTCAGAATTAGAGGATACCGGTGCTGCCCACCGTCCAAAGATTAAGACTAAACCAGAGTGGTTGAAGCCTCTATTAGAAGAAGAAACACCAGAAACACCTAAACCAGGCTGGGTCATTCCTTCAAATTACTTACCTAAGACTGAGAACAACTGGGCTGATGCAATGGCCAAAACGTATAAAGATCTAGCGGAAAACACGTTACTTCAGAAAACTAGAGATATGGCCAACTTCATCCAATGGTATTGCTAATAGATTGGGAAGACGAAGCTCATCAAAGCTGACTTTGAAGGTCAAGCTTACAAGATAGTCAGACCATTTCACAAGAACAACATATCCCTTTAATTTCAAATGCAAGAGTTCCACTTGGCACTAACAGATCATATTGATTGGGTAATCCTGAGGGTAATCAGTTCGTGCATGATATGAGCAAACCATTACCTCTAGGAGGTCCACCGGGTCAGATAACAATTCAAGCTCAATACTTCTTCAATAAAGACCTAGAATATCTAGTATCTAGTAATAAAGAAAGAAGGCATGCTTTGTCCATGTCCAAGCTGAAAGCGGCTTACTATCCAGACTTCAGGCTCGAAGAATTAGTACCGTCTCTATGAACTGAAAGTAAAAGAGACTAAAATATCAGTTCAGCATACGGTATTTCACATTGGTGGTTCAAGCGCAAGGAATTCTACATTACAAGACACAGTGCCCCTTCTGATCGCAATGTAGTCAGATCACACATGAAGATTCTTAGTGTTGTCAGTCTCAAAACCTACTCCAGGTATGGTTACACATCCTTGAAAGAGATTGTTTTATGAAGGGCTGACTACAAATAATATAAGATCTCGAAATCCGACTTCAAAAATCTGCATCCAAATGATTCTGAGGACATGTACCTGCTTAATCTTCAAGGCAAGCTCAACCAGTTATCTGGAGCCAACAAAGTTTACCTATCCACCGTAATTAACTTGTGGACTAGGAACATAGTCATCAGAAAATGCGTGGAAGACTTGCAACTCGGTATTGAGAGCTACCAAACAAAGCTCAACATTACACAACCGATATGGGATGCAAATGATTTTATATTCAAAGAATATTACACCATTTTCCATAAGCCGAGGGCTGTAATTTACAGAGAGAGAAATAATTAGAAAAAGATGATGCAAGAGACTGAGGTGCACAAGTTCAGCGATGGCACGTTGCGGAGAATTTTAGAAAAGCTGGATTACATGGTCAAAGACTACAAGCTATACAAGTACAATCCTGGCATGGAGAATAGGATTTGGAATGTTGATGATAAACAGAGGAGTAAAGAGTTTATAAATCTTATTGAGATAAGGCTCAAGATCAGGCGAATCTTCAGGAGTCTCGAAAGCTTTGTTAGTGGAAGGATAAGAGATATAGACTACAGACTCATCGAAAGAACAGAATGATCTCATCATTCCGGTACTCAGGTCAATATCATCTTACATTGTATATATATATCTTGTATATTATTATGTAGTGTATCTTTAGGTGTTAAGTGTCCATGTATAATATTTTCATGAGTTTTTCGTTAAACTCAAAATCCTTCAAAATTATTATACCTGACACTAACACATATCCCTCTAATATAGAGGGGGGCATTAATATGTTCCCAAATCGGCTTGTGAATAATCCGAACATATTTCTCCCAGATTTTTTAACATATTTGAATCATTTGATATCCAAAATATAAAAGGGTTTAAAATTTTTGATAAGGGGAGAAAATGTGATTAAAATATGAAAACTTATAAAAATGTGATTTTATTGACTCAAGTGTGTACTTCATCCTCCATGTGCTAAACACTTTTGTATATCGATGCACATGTTGAGGGGGAGCGTTTCTAAAAAGCCAAAATAATTAAAGTATAAAAGCTTTGATATTTATAACACAAGTACCTTGATTGAGTTTTTTAGATGGTTTTATGGCAAGGAGAACAGTACCAAAAGACTAACCATGCATTTAACATTATCAGAGTTATAAGGTTGGTAAGGTTAGGTATTCGTTCCCATGATCCAGCTAGAACCGAAGGGATCTACCCAGGGACAATCCACTAGTTAGTGTAGAAGTCCTTAGGTATGTTTAACACCCCCAATTTCATACGCAGCGGAACCAACAATTGGGTGTTAACTAATGGCACAATTACACATAAATTACAAAAGAACGACCCAAGAGAGACGTTACAAACTTAGTTCCATTCCAAAAGTAAGATCAGAGTGTAATCATTGTCCCACAAAATCTTAACCAAATCAGCATACAAGTTTTAGAAACCACCAACATATTTTATATGTAGTTTGAGAAATGGAACTTAAAAACAGTTTAACAAAATAAATTCGCGCAAGCTCCTCCTCATGCCGCTCCAAGTCTTCAACCTTGATTACCTGAGATAAGCATGCTTAAAAAGTCAATAAAATTGTTGAGTAAATTCATAGAGTTTATATGATTAAATGTTAGAACACAAGCATAATTCATCGAGAGACTTGTATGACTCGTTTTGTTTTTTTTTTTTTTTTTTATTTTTTTTTTAATTTTTTATTTTTTTCTATTTTTTTTTTCTTTTATATTTTATTTTGCTAATTTACTTCTCTCTTTTTTTTTGGGCAAGACATATTTTAATTTATATGCTCATTGAGCTCATGACATCGAACCTGGACAATATAATATATCCTTTCTTTGATTATTATCCCCTCTCGACTAGGTATTCATGCCTTATATCATAAATTTCTCAATACAAATTGTCCGTTGATGGGGCTCTTCTTAAGGATACTTTACACCGGACAGGGCTTTCAAACCCAATAGATCTATTTATTTGTGCAAGCGTTCACCCATCATAGGCAATTAACGGTTCATAAAATTAGGGTATTTTGGCAATAGCTACTCAATGAAATCAATATGTAATCGGGTCTAGCATACTAAAACAACTTGTGTTCATATTTTCAAAGCAAGCATGTATCTCCCTCGCGGGGTTTAATAAAACATTTAAAGTTAGAAAGGCAATGCTATGAACTCACCATGAATAGAAGCAACGCCAATCGAGAATCACAAAAAGGTAAAACGCCATAAATCAACCACGACCTATTAATATTAAAAATATATTATTAATATTTGAATTACATAAGTTATGCAACTTATTATATTATATGCATAATAGTTTGTTCATTGGGAATCCATGTAATCCATACTTCACTTATTATTTCTATTGGTTACTTATTTTCTGAAAATTTTGTCTATTCACTAGCAACTAGTTACTACTTAACGACTTACCATATGGCCTCAACACTTGCTTATACTCATTCTTCAGGTTCATATACATCTTAACTTACTACCACACTTGCTCCAAAGGTTCTAGGTAAATTTTACCTTTCGTTAACTCTAGCTTATCGTAACTAGCTCGAAACAGGGCCTGCTGAAAGTTATCAAAGGTTGGGCAACAGCAGGTGCCCTTAAACATTTTATAAAAATCTGAAAAACATACAGAAGGTCACACATATCATGTAAAATCTCCAGATTAAATTTTGTCCAAAATATTAAGTTTTGACCGCTGCTCAACACGATCTTTACAATCCGAATTTCTGGAACAAGGCCTACTCAGTTTATAACACTAATCCTTGTACAAAGGTTTTGACTAATTTTACATCTTAAAAATCGACGAGGCCTTAATTCGGTTGAAAGTAGATCGGAAGTAGATAACTTTTGGGGTCCTAGAAAACCTGAAAACCTTTGACTGACCAATTATTTTAAAATCGAAAAGTTTGACCCAAATCGGATATAAAAGCTTGCCTATTTTCTGGAAAATTGCCGAATCATTTCCAAACTAAAAAGGCCATAACTTTTTTCGTTTTTAAAGAGTTAAAAGCTCTTATTTATACCAAATCGTCATGGAACGACCCTCTACATTCTAGGAACTAAAATCTCAGTGATTACAAAACATTATATCCGCCGGATTTTATGCCTAAACTTTCAACCCTTAATTAAAGTTATAAAGCTCATTTCAAACCTCCAATGTTTTGCACCAATTTCCATCCAACACTCCATTACTAAACATATTGAACCATCTCAAACATCAACATCATCAAAAAACCATTCCCCAATTATTTATTATATTCTATGGATTCCACAATTCACAAAAAATAAATGCAATGTATTATAATTTTTATGTAACTATAAAAATTAAAATAAACAAGGACGTAATAAGGCTCACAATGAATTCAAGATAGAAGATAGATCAAACCTAATTACCCTTGGGTGGTTATTTATGAACTTCGGTTCCTAGATACACAAGGAGACACAAATCGAAACAAAATCAACTTTTTGTCACATGAATCTTGGATATAACTCCTTGATTAACCTAGCTAATTTCTAATACACATTGATCATCTAATCACCAATCGTGAAAAATTTATGATTTTCAAAACCTTCTTGCATGTTACATTTTTTTGAGGGGAGAGATTAAAGGGTATTTTTGTGGGAATTGTTGATATATAATAGAGGGTTTTAATGGAGATTAAGCGGTTCAATTTGTTGGTTCTTGGTTGGTTTTGCTCTGACAGAATGAAGAGAAAAAGAAGGAAGTGCAGGTGAAAACTTTGTCGTTATAATTTATGTGTGTATGTTATGGTTCGGCTTATGTAAAAAATATGGGCTTGGGTTATAAATAATTGGGAAGTATAGGAAGAAGGATGGGCTTAGTAAAAATAATGTAGTTATAAGTGTTGTGTTGGCTTGTGTTTCCGAAAATCAAAAGAAGGGAGAAGGGGCTTCAGTCCAATTTTTGCTAAACGCTACACTTTGTAAATTTGGCTCTAAAAATTTAACCCGACTCGCTAAATTTTGTAAAAACAAAATTTCTAAGTTTGTTTCAGCCTGACACGAATAAAATATACTTAAATAATAATTAAATGAAAATTATATTAAATAAAAATTTAATAATTTTTACAATTAAAATACAGGATCCGTTGATTTCTCGATCGATAACAATTAAAAATAAAATATAAAATCCGCGAAAGAATTTAATGACGATTTTAATAAAAACCGATTAAAATAATAAAATTAATTCTATAAAAATTTAGAAATTAATTAGAAGTTTGGAATAAGTAGTGACCTTAAATACGGGGTTTTACATTCATCCCTCCTTAAGGGAGCGACGTACTGGCACTCGATTTCTCCTAATCGCTTTACCTTGCTCAAGAAGAGTTGCGGGTAATTGTTTCTAAAGAAATATTCTTGTTTATTAATAAAAGTGCGATTTTTTTAAGCGAAAATATGAGATTTTGACTAAACGTGACTAAATTTCAAGGTAGCCAGGGGATTTCAAAGATACGATATAAAACACAGTAAAACTATTAAACGGATAAAACGCCTAAAACAACTTAAGATTAACAAGAAACGAGAAATCGCGAATCGCGTAAACCGTAAAACACAAAAATACACTTTTCTAGAAAATGAGAACAAGGTATGAGTAACATATTGTCATTAAAATACGGAATGTCACATAAGAAAACCCATCCCGAATTTTTATATTGTTTTAGTCACCGATAGTCGATCGAGAGGAAATGTAAGGGTACTTGTTTCAAGTTTTGTTTTAAAACTAGGCTTAGGCACTTTCTAGATTATGAAAATGTGAATTTCGTTCGGTTATGGAATTAAAATGTTAAGTCATTCTTAAAATGATGAAAATTTTATTATAATGATTTTTCAAGGGTTTGGTGATTTGAAAATGAAATCACTAGTAAGAAGAATTTTTAAAACTATGTCATTGAGAGATTAAGGCGGATATGTATCTTTAGTGGGTTAACATTTTTAAGATACTTATTGGGTTTTTCTTGACAAAGAGGGTGTTCAATTGAAAGTAAAAATATGTTCAATAATCACTTTGGTGCTTTTGAAAATCTTTGAGATAAAGGTACGTATAAAGACTTTGTTAAACTCTCGGATTCACAGTTGCGATTTAGAAAATCTATTTTCCAATTCATTAAGAATCATTTGTTGAAACGAAGTTTAAATCGGTCATTTCATTAAGATGTGATTAAAATGTGATGTATAAAACATGTAACTTGACAGGTAGGGCTTTGTGTCATTTTAAACATTAGTTATAGATTGTACAAAGGAGAATGTTTAGAACCGACTCTTAAACTTGAGGAGGTCATTTTGTTAATTTAAACACTTGTGAAAAATTTGCAAGATTTTCATATAAACTTAAAAATTATTATTATTATTATTATTATTATTATTATTATTATTATTATTATTATTATTATTATTATTATTATTATTATTTTATAAAAGCCCATAAAGGTGTGTAATACATCAAAGGTAGACATCGAACGTGCTCGGTGGTTTAACAAAGTAACAAGATAGCAACGAAGATGGAACATGTAACGACAATCACAAAACGTGTAAGCAATGGTATGAGGGGACCGAATTTGAATGTCGTGAGGGCCCTTAAAGAAAGAATGAAAACACAAGTAGACGGCGATAGAAAATTAGGAATAGAAGTATTTATCGATCGTCAATTCATAAGACGGTCACGGTCGCACATTAAGTTTGCGGTGGTCGTTACACAACGATAAAGAATAATCCCCACTCAACAAATCTCAAATCGAAGAAAGTTTTGATCGGCTTTTAACAAAAGAGACAAGGTTAGCGATTAAAAGAGACAAGTCAACGCATGGTTCGCACGAACAAATTTCAAGTCAAAAGGAAGACGAACATCATGGCGGATAAACGTAAACTCATTTATTCATACTTCATTAATCACATCCAGAGGCATCCCGGAGATTCACCAACCCTACTCAAAGAATGTTGGTCGAGGAGAAAGCATAGAAACGTCGGAACTTCCAAGTTGGGTATTAAGGGTCGATAATTAGACGAGCGGTCTAGAGAAATTTCCATCATGGGGGGGGGAGAGAAAGAAGGAAAAAATTTAGACCGACGATTGTTATGAAAGAACGTAACCCGTAGGTGGTATTTGTATTCGAGGAAATGATAGGGCACATAATTCCCCCCACCAAATGTCCTAATTTGTACTACTTTATACCACAAAAAAAAAATTAATTGGGTAATAAGTCTATTTTTATCAAGATGTACGCTGGTGACCATATTAACTTGCATAATGGCTCCTCCCAATTATACCCTAGGTGATCAGGTATGTTAATTATAAGACTAGCACATATACAATCTCAGTTTCGATCAAATTTAGGGTCTATTTATCTTTTTATTTTACTTTTTTTATGTATAAACCATACCGTTAAAAAATAATATATGAAACGCTTTATAATATGCAGGTAAAGTAATTTGCTAGATAAATAAGAAGTTTTAAGCAAGGTTACACAAATATTTTAATAAACCCTAGTATAAACAATTTGTAAAACGTTAGCACTTAAAGTTCAAAGTGAATTACATTAACTTATAAAATAGTGAGTGGTTTGCATAAGAGTAGTAAGGAGTGGCTTACAAAGTAATTAGTTACAATAAGATAGGGCTTCAAAGGGTTCAACCGGAATCGTTATGAGACACCTGGTATCAATGGCGATTAAGAGCATGAAGACAAGAGCTTTAAACGCGACCTAAAGCAATGGTGCGCAAATAGAAAAGGAAAGATAAAATAAAATTGACACATACGTCATATATTATATATATATATATTTATATATATAATATATATATATATTATATATATATAATATATTTATATATTATATATATATAATTTATAATTGTATATATTTATATATATCTATAAATATTATATATATATATATATTTATATATTATACTATCTGTGCAGATATATGATTCTCGTATCTATATATATAATCTTAGATATATTTATATTATTTATAATATTATATATATATATATATATATAAGAATAAGGGAATCCATATGTGTGCACATCCCAAGTTATTTGATAAAAATGTGCTTTAGGGGAAAGTATATTATTAGTTTCATTTACACCACTATCGCGATAATTTACTATTTTTTTTTTTTGGAAAATTCTTATTTTTTGAAAAGATTTCCGGATTTTGGATATGCTTTGAAATTTTTGACTTTTAATACCGACTCGTAAAAATGTTCATTTTTCCAACAATATTAGCTCACCATAAGTTTTATCCAATTACTTCACTTCATAAGTTTATCAAGTATATATATATGCGACACGAACCCAAAATTACTATTTTTAGACATCACCAAACGCATCCAAACACTGGTTAGTTGTAAAATACTATTCGTTGAAGTTTTACGAGCTCAAACGAACTCAAAACGCTTAAATACCATATTTTAAAGATCCTATCAGCTTTGACCCTTTTAAATCGAAATTTTTCGAAGTTTGACTTTTATTATAAATTTTCTAGATTCTGACCCGTTCAAAACGACCCGCAAAAATACATTTTCACGACTCGGACTCAAAAGAGAGTTTATGTAAAATGACATTCCGGACAACTTTTTAGTTTTAGCCGAAGGCCGAAACTCTACAGAAATGGACGAAAACGCCTTTATATCAGGTCTGATGCAACTTAAATAAAAAACGGAAAAACGCAGATTTTGCTCTGGCTTTTAGATCGTCATTACTATTTTAGACTTGTCGTCCTCGCGAAAAGTAAAACGGATTTTAAAATAATTTTTTGTTTTAACGGAGGCCTAGTTCGGACCAGAAGGGCCCGAAACGTCATTCGAAAAACTGCTTCAGCAACTAATAATAAGAATAGTGTTTTGAAAATTTATTTTATAACGATTTCTAAACTTCCGTTATATGCCATAAATACTTCGTTTTTGAGGAGTTACGGGACGACATTTTATATCAAAAACGACCGTTTCAACAAGTCACTAAACATATTTTTAAGCCTAACTTTATAAAAAATATTTTTACCTATCATCCTTAAGCCACTTTCCTATTTTCTGCACTTAAATATATTTTTCGACACACTCTCAAATTTTAACCAAATTCCTCAAATTTTTCAATCACTTCGCCAATCTTACTCCCATATCTAGGTTATTAACCAACCACCTTTAAAATGATCACAACTTTATTATATACAACAACATGTAATATGGATTCCAAACAACGAAACTAAAATTATACTAATGGGCATATAAAAATAAAAAATGCTTCAAGAATACCAACAACACAAATAGAAAGTAAAACGGTGCATGACGTCCTTGACATAGAATTCAATATGCAGGATAGGAAAGTTCTCATTGGCGGTGCGATTCTTCAAAATCAAAAGATGTCCAAGGGGAAAAGAAGGACGAAACATTAACGAGTCGCGCTCCCGAAGCAAGGAGGTTCTTATGGAAAAGAATGATAAAAGTTTATACAAGTAAATTTGTATTCCAATCAACCGTCACATTCTAGACGATGAGTTACAAGATGACAATGGCGTTCCCGGAGTATAAACGAGGGTTACAACTCAGGGTCGAAAAGTAAATGACTGGTAGGATAATTCATATTTAACATATTTGATTCAGTATAATGTCGTGTAAACAGGTTGACATAAGCCACGAAAAAAAGATTGTGAAAATCCACAATTTATTCATATGATTTCAAGTTTTATTCCAAGATGTTGTCTCGTAAATAAGCGCACCCGGTCGAAAAGCAATCCGGATATCTATATGAATAGCTTAAAAGGAGTTAAATAAAGAAAGTAATGCGCACGAGTAATAAAACGACAATTGTAAAAATCTCATTGGATAAAACACTTATGGTAACCTAACATCGTACCACGAATTCCCCCCCCCCCCCCCCCCCCCCCCCTTAGCACAACCGATAAAAGTAAGTCGGGTAAAATATTCGGTTCGAATCGAACAAGCATGTGTAATTGGTCATCACACACAGGAACGAAATAGCAATAACGCTCAGAAAAAGTGAGCATGAGAAATCGGACACAATATGTGCATGGATAAAAATATGTAAGGTCGCTACATATATAAAATTTATGCAATATATGAATAAATGAAATGCATTAAAATGAATATGATAAATTAATATCGATTTATTTAAACATGTAATTAATGGGATAATGATCTATTTAAACATGTAAATAATTGAATTATGGTTAAACATGTGATTAATAGAATAATGATTTATTTAAACATGTACATAAACATGAAAACTTTAACATAAAGTTTTGATTATCGAATAATATCTCGATATGAATCATAGTATTTTTTTAATTAAATATTAAACAATAATGTATTCACTATGAAGAAATACTTAAAAGAAAATGGTAATCACTTAGAATGACTTGAGCGGGAACCACGAGGATTCTTTGCGCGCGAAGATAAGAAAAGAAAGTTATAGTTTAGGTTTTTTTTTAAATGACCTAGTTCTCTATAACTTATGGCTCTTGATACCAATCTTTAACACCCCCAATTTCATACGCAGCGGAACCAACAATTGGGTGTTAACTAATGGCACAATTACACATAAATTACAAAAGAACGACCCAAGAGAGACGTTACAAACTTAGTTCCATTCCAAAAGTAAGATCAGAGTGTAATCATTGTCCCACAAAATATTAACCAAATCAACATACAAGTTTTAGAAACCACCAACATATTTTAAATGTAGTTTGAGGAATGGAACTTAAAAACAGTTTAACAAAATAAATTCGCGCAAGCTCCTCCTCATGTCGCTCCAAGTCTTCAACCTTGATTACCTGAGATAAGCATGCTTAAAAAGTCAACAAAATTGTTGAGTGAATTCATAGAGTTTATATGATTAAATGTTAGAACACAAGCATAATTCATCGAGAGACTTGTTGATCGGACAAGCCATATATTAATGTCTATCTTCATTGAGCTCTATGGACACCGGATCCTTGACAATATTATATATCTTTCATGATATATTAGCCCCTTATACGAACTAGGTATTATTGCCTTATACTCAAATTCTCAATTACAAATTTTCCGTGGAATGGGTGTGCTCTCTTAAAGGATACATACCACGGTGGACAGGGCTTTCAACCCAATAGATCTATTTATATTTATACAAGCAGTTCACCCATCATAGGCAAATTAAAGGTTCATGAAAATTGGGTCTTTTGCAATAGTACTCAAATGTAATAATCATTGTAATCGGGTCCAGCTTACTAAAACAACTTGTGTTAATATTTTCAAAGCAAGCATGTATCTCCCTCGCGGGGTTTAATAAAATATTTATAGGTAGAAAGGCGAGGCTATGAACTCACCATGAATAGGAAAGCAAGCAATCGAGATCACAAAAAAAGGTAAAACGTCAGAATCTCAACACGACCTATTATTATAATAATATATTATTAATATTCGAATTACATAAGTTATGCAACTTATTATATTATATGCATGATAGTTTTTTCATTGGGAATCCATACTTCACTTATTATTTCCATTGGTTACTTATTTTCTGAAAATTTCGTCTATTCATAGCAATAGTTTCCGCTTAACGACTTTACCATATGGCTCTCAACACTTGCTTTTACTCATTCTTCCAGTTCATATTACTTCTTAACTTACTACCACACTTGCCCCATAGGTTTCTAGGTAAAATTTTACCTTTCGTTACTCTAGTTATGTAACTAGCTCGAAATCAGGGCCTGCTGATGAAAGTTATCAAATATTGGGTAAACAGCAGGGTGCCCTTAAAATTTTTATAAAAATATGAAAAAAAATACCATAAGGTCACAAATATCTTGTACATATCTCCAATTAAATTTTGTCAATAAATATTAAGTTTTGACCGCTGCTCCTGCTCTTTTACAATCGAAATTTTGGACAGCCTACACAGTTTAACACTTAAACTTGTACAAAGGTTTTGAATAACTTTTACATCTTAAAAAATCGTTGAAGGCTTGTTCGTTTGATAAGTTAGGACTCGGATTAGATAACTTTAGGGTCCTGAAAACCTAGAAAACCTTTTGGCATGACCAATATTATAACATCACAAAGTTGACCCAAATTCGGATATAAAAGCTACCATTTTCTGAAAATTACCGAAACCATTTCCTAACTAAAATCGGTCATAACTTTTTCGTTTTTAAGAGTTAGAAGCTCTAATTTATACCAAAACGATCATTGGAATGACCTATACAATTCTAAATCTAAAATCTCAGTTTACAACACACTAAATCCGCTGATTTTATGCCTAAACTTTCTGCCCTAATTAAGGGTTATAAAACTCATTCAAACCCTCAATGTTTTGCACCAATTTCACATCCAACACTCCAATACTAACCTATAGAACCATCCTCAATCATTAACAACCTCAAACATCATATGTATTATATTCTATGGATTCCCAATTCACAAAAATCAACATGCATGTATATAATTTTTATGTAACTATAAAAATTAAATAAAAAGGAAGTATAAGTGCTCATAGTGAAATCAAAATAGAAGATAGATCAAAAACTAATAACCCTTGAGGGTTTATGAACTTGGCCGAACCACAAGGAGACACAAAACAAACCAAAAATCAACTTTTGTTCACCCGAATCTTGGATATAACTTCCTTGATCAACCCTTGCTAATTTCTAACACCTTGATTCACCTAAATCACCAATCTTGAAAAATTAAAGATTTTTAAAACCTTCTTGCATGTTTAATTTTTATGAGGGGAGAGATTAAGGGTATTTTTGTGGGCAATTTAGTATATAATAGAGGTGTTTTGATGGAGATTTAAGGGTTCAATTTGTAGTTCTTGGTTGGTTTTGCTCGACAGAAGACGAGAAGAAAAGAAGGGAAGGCGCAGGGAAAACTTTAGTTGTTGTAAATTATTGAGTATGTTATGTTTGACTTATATAAAAAAAAGATGGGCTTGGGTTTATAAAATTTTTTTTTTTTTTAAAAAAAAAGTGGGAAAGTAAAGAAGATGGATGGGCTTAGTAAAAAAATGTATGTATAAGTGTTGTGTTTAGGCTTGTGTTTCCGAAAATCAAAAGAAGGGAGAAGGGGCTTCGGCCTAATTTTTGCTAAACGCTACACTTTATAAATTTGGCTCTAAAAATTTAACCCGACTTGTTAAATTTTGTAAAAATGAAATTTCTAAGTTTGGTTCCGCCTGACACGAATAAAATATACTTAAATAATAATTAAATGAAATATATATTAAATAAAAATTTAATAATTTTTACAATTAAAATACAAGATCCGTTGATTTCTCGATCGGTAACAATTAAAAATAAAATATAAAATTCGGGAAAGAATTTAATGACGATTTTAATAAAAACCGACTAAAATAATAAAATTAATTCTATAAAAATTTAGAAATTAATTAGAAGTTTGGAATAAGTAGTGACCTTAAATACGGGGTTTTACAGTATGATATTAAAAAGAGTAAAAGTAAGAATAAGGGAATAGTGTTGACTGAGATAGAGCTAGTACTGGAACAAACCCAACAAGGTACTAGTTATGAAGTCTCGGTAAGCACTGAAGGTGTTAAAGAATTAAAAAGAATTGAAAGGATAAATGGTGAAAAGAAATAAGCCCTCATAACTCTAGGACCGAAACGGTGTCAATGCATTAAACTTTCAGAAACACTAAGATGTTGTTTTGGTATTGAGATATTCGTCATGGACCCAGTGATGCTGTAACACCCCATATTGGGTCGCTGGGAATAAGGGTCCGAGGGCCGTGTTACTACAAGATCAAAGCACAAGATATATAAGAACGGACACAAGAAGTCGTCTTAAAATGATACATTGGATTTAATGGATAAAGACTTAATACAAAGCATATAGCTTTACTTGTTCATTGTTGATATTAACAAAAGTTGACAATACGTTTCCAAAATATGATGCAACCCTAATTTCTTTAAGGTGCAATCCAAAATGTAACCCATGCTTCCCTGGCATACCATGCCCTATTGATCTCCTGAAAATATTGCTTAAAAACGTCAACAATAATGTTGGCGAATTCATAGGTTTGATAAATCATAATGTGCAGGACCGCAAGACTTTTTAGTGATAATGCAACACATGCATATCTCACAAAACTAGATTACATTTACACTAAGCTCATGACACTGAAGCTCGACTGTTCTTGTTCGCATAATTATTGCTTTCAGCCCGCAATGATGTTTTAAACCCGAAACATCCCGAAATTCAGACATGCTATATCAGTTAGTTCTCGGTGATAGCTAGTCACCGAACGGGGAGGCGTTTTCCCGAAATATGATTATAAATAAACATTCGCGCTCACATAATGTAATTCCCCTACATCTATGCAATTGACAGTTCATGATAGTAGGTTAACTGGGTTATCGCTACTTAGGCATCATGTAATTCAATACTTGCTGTCCAATTTGGTAAAACAAAGATGTTTCCACCCATAGTTATATAATATTGAAATCCGTAAAAAATGTTGTGGCTATGAAACTCACCTTGAGTTTGATTAATCCATATCGCAGATAATGCGTCTCGTTAAAAGATCGAATGCCAACCTAAAATTATCATAGGTCGTTATAAAGTACCGAGTATTGGTATATAATCTTATAGTTGTTACATCGTACTATCGGTACGGGGCTGTTTCAATTAATATATTTGTCTCCTCTAAATTATAATTTATTATCTTTCTCACTAATTTAACGTGTCATGGACATGACGTTCGGGAGTTAGGTCACTTTAAATCGTAAATCAGCAATCTAGTCGATACGCCATCCAGAAGAGGCCCTCATTATGAAAATCCCTAGTAATTTTAGTACTTTGATATCCTAATTATACTTCTATTTAGCTCAATCACCAACTAATGGTTGTGGTTAAAAATTGTGTTTTATTAAGTTTTTAAAACGTTTATTAATTTACGTTTTAGTAAAACTAGCATAAACTTTTGCGTTTTAAGCCCGTTTTTGACGTTTCTTTTGCCCCCGTCTTTCGTAGTTAAGACGAGTGATCAAAATATTACTTTTCAAGTTTTGATAGTTGCGATGATTAGTTTTTACTGTTCACAACAGCTAGTTTTGTCGTTTTAGGTTTTAATTAGCTTAAACTCGTTATCAGTAATAACGTATTGTTTTAAGCACGATTTTAGTGATTCCTTCGAGTACGATCTCGTAATTAAAAGTCTATTATCTTATTTTTGATGTTTAAAAATGATGTTGCTATTATGAATAGGTTTTTATAAAAATAGTTTTATAAAAGTATTTCTCGTTGTAAACTCGTAATTAACGTATCTTTTTTGTTGTAAATCGGTTTTTTTCGAGTTTCTTATCATTTTGGAATCTTCATGAGGCGTATTATTTTTATATTAGGCTCTACCTACTGTATGAAACACGAAATAAAAACCCTTTTATTATCCAAGTGTATTGATTTATAAAAAGTTTGTTTTTATTAACTGTATAAAACTAAATTTATAAATAAACTTGTTTATACTGAAAACAACATGATTATCATATTTATAGATCCCTTTATTTCATGATATATAACATATGACATAAGATAATAGTTTATAATTTCATGGGACATTAGTAAAAACCCTTTTTTACATATTCAAAAAGTCTTAAGTGGTGATTTAGCCATAAATAACAATTATTACACATTGAAATAATGATATAAAAGTTATAAAGGAATTTAGAAGCCTTGGGATGATGTATGAGAGAGAAATGAATGCTCTTAAAACCGTGTTTACCTTAAAACCCAAGCTTGCAATTAAGAAATAACCTTGGTTTCCAAATAAAATAACCAAAATCTTAATTTTCTTGCTTATATACTTGCAAATGGTGTTTAATGGTTGGGAAACACTGAATATTCTTAGAAATGATGTATATAGGAGTGTATGGGTTGAATAAAATTTTGTATGGATTTGTGTAGGGGGGGTTGATGCCGTGAGCTAGAAGAGAGAAAAAGGGAAGAAAATTTTGATTTTTATCAAGTGTTATGCTTGAATGTGATCTCTTATTAGATATACATGCATATATATGACAAGACTTGGTCAAGGAAACATTGTAAGGTCCTAGGGATGGTCTTGGGTATGGTCTAGTCTATAAGAGAAACTGATGGCTTGGTTTAATGTGGTATGGTGTGGTTTAATGAGGTTTTGGTGTTGTTGTGACCAAATGGAAGAGTTCTTTGTTATTTCTTGATCAATGGCCATAATTTTCGGCTAACATGAGATATATATGGACATATTTGAGTAAACTTTTTGTATTGGGTAAAAAAAAATAACAAAAAATGTGGGTATTTGTTGAAGCGTAGAAATGTTTTGGTGGTTTTCCGGGGAGTGCCTAACTGCAATTTATCACGAACGTATACACTTACGTATCCGATAAAAATAAATGAAACATGTTAATAATTTTCTCAAATAATAATATATAAACCTGCTTGATGTTAAACGTTTAATTGTTTGATGCCGTTTAACATCTGAACGCTTTTTTTAGCTTAGCGATTTAGCTAAACATTTTGATTTTAAAGCAAATGCGTTCGTACTAGAATACAAAAAGGTACATTGTGGATTTATCGACGTCGTCAATGACTTGAAAACACAGGGTGTTATAGATGCAATGTACAACCATCCCTAGCCACTTAAGGTCTCTCAAAAGACTCTTGTTTCATTTAACTTTCTCACTTCGAGTTAGTTGATATTGAAAAGGTAACAGTCAGCTCCAGCCTCCGATCACTAAAACCAAAATGCACTATTGAGTCTAGAGCCAAGAGATCATCCATAAATCTCATTAGGATACTATTCCAATACTTGTCTTTCATACACTGTGAAAACAAGGAATTTATTAAGAGTCATACGCATTATCCTTTTGATCTTGCCAGAACATTAGAGTGATACGCAAGTATTCTCAGTGACGATGGAAATCCTTCCAGAGCCAACATCAAACAAGCTCTGCGGTAGGTAACTTATGAAATTCTATATGGATCAAACTTGTGACACTGGATATCGATTCGGTCCAGACTATGAATTGACGATTGACAAATTTTGAAATGCTTAAAACTCTCGATGTGTCACAAACCCACTTTAGCTAGTGACACGTTGATGATTTTCAAATCAATTTTATTCAATCGGTGACTCACAAATTCACTCTTATCGTGTTGTCGGCTTTGAGATGCTTCGGTAATGAGAACATGCTAAGTACAATGAATCTAATACTCACATGTTAGAGAATTCAATTCTACAAGCTGGAAATCCTGTCAAGGAGATTCTTCTTTAAAGATGAATCTACCTGAACACAGGTCGGTCCTCGTAGATTCGAAGGTTAATACAACCAAACACGAGCGAATGACAAAGCCATATTCGCTCACAATATTTATTGCTAACTGTTTTATTTCATATTCATATAAAGATGGACATGGAGGTACATGGTTCCAGCATAGTCAAAGATTCATAGCCATATGCAAAAACTCGACCGACACATCTTAAGACATCATGAAAGCTCAAGTAAATGTTTTAAGGCCTCCGCTACTCTGATACCACACGTCCTTCTTGAAGTGATCAAGTAGTAAAGTAAAAGAACTTCAAGAACAAAGAATATTCAAGCTTTCAAGATCAAGATAGGTATGAGCATGTCGGTCCGAAAGTCACAAGCCCACAAGATGCCGATAGATCACAAGATGATGATTAGATATTACATTTGGTTGATGTTCTCAAGAAAGCTCAAGATCACATACAAAGACAAGCTTAATGGAACAAGCTCAAGCCACAAGTCAAAGATCACTGCATCAAAGTATAAGATAACAAATAAAGAATCAAAGACTATGAGATGGAACCCAAGATCAATCGGAAGATTGCAGAGCTTAAGTTAGTATTTTCAGGGGTGGCCTCTCTTAGGGGGAGATTGTTAGGTTTAAGAAAAAGACTCGGTCACCCCATATATTTTACAGTTTATCCTAGCTTGTAGTTTAATGTTTAACGTATGACATACGGTAATAGGTCGGGTAATAAACCCACACGTGTAAGCCCATACCAAGGCCATGAGCCGATTTTGTAAGACTTATAAATACCTCTTCCATCCTATGGAAGAGGTGGTTAGTCATTTCATTTATCAAGTATCACTTTCTCTCACTATAAGCTTTTCTCTCTAGTTTCCTTCTCTTTATGGAATCGGCTAACCCCTAGCATCACCATTGTGTTATGATATCCAATATCTTACAATCAAAGACTAAAGAACACCCTAAATGATGTTCTAAATACCCAAATAACTATAAGAATCAACCCTGAATAATCTTTATCTTCAAATGATCTTGATCAAAAATAAAATGGTGGTGTTTGTGTGTTGTTTTGGCATCAAACGAGAGGAAGAGAGGGAAAGGGGAGAGAATTTTGTGACGGTGTGTGTTTTCTTAAGATAGAAATAATGAACGATGAATGAGTGGTGAAATGTATTTAACCTTGATTTCAAAATAGGAATCCTAGGATGTTTAATATCTCGAAGACATACTTAGCAAAAGTTTAGGAAGAATGTTGGTGGGTGTGTGTGTGGCGTTGACAACAAGGACAAGGGGGAGGGAGGGTGTGTTTTGAAATTTGATCATGCTAGATGGTTTCCCATGTTCTTTAGATATTTATTTCCCACTCTTGATATTTTTAAACATCATTTACGGTATATGCAAAAACTGAAAACGCACGATAAATTAAAAGAAAATTTTGAAATTTAAATATCTATCTGAAATGCAAAAACGCGACATCTGTCGAAAGACCACATTAAATGGTAACCCAAAAAAACTTCTGGTAATGATTCTCACTTATACACGGGTGAATTCCCCGATTTAATACGAAAAGTAAACTACAAAAATTAGAAATTTTTACGGGGTATGACAGTGATTTAGTTATGTATTTCTAAAGATAAAGTATCAAATCTGTCACTAGAAGATCAGCCTTGCACACTAGTTTTGAAATTGACTTTTGATTAACTTATACTTCTCAAAATCTTGCAAGGTCAAAGGATTTGGAAATTAGACTCAAAGTAGATAATTTTAGGCTTAATAACCATGTCCAAAAACTTATTTTATGACCAAGTTATGGCTATCACAAGTTGACTCTTCATAAATCATAGCCTATTTTTTTCTAGTTTTTTTATTCATTTCAAGTTACTAGGTTGCTATCCAAACACTCCCAAAAGACCCAAATATTTATAAATCTCAGTAGGTTATTCACCAAAAATTTCTCTTGATGCATGTACAAAAACATGCATCAACTAGTTAAAAACATCCATTTTATACTAGTTTTAGCTTATTAGCTTAACATTTAACCTCATGAACACCAATAAAAGTCCTAAACCATTATTATAACTATTTCAAGAGTACTTTTAATTTTAAATCTCTTTATAATACTCATTTTATAAATCACAAGAAAATAAAGATGTACACAAAAGTGTGTATAAGGCTATTTAAGGCGGTTTTGGGTGCAAGATAGACATAGGTCATCTTGCACCTAGATTTTACCATAGATATCTTCAAGAAAATGGTAAGAACACTTGGAGGCTGAGATAATGCAACTTCTTGATGAGTTCCTTTGAGTGGTTTTTGGATAACAAGGGTTACACACAAGGTGATAAGGAGGCTAGAAATGGTGTTTATGGAGTTGTAGTAAATATTTGGGATGGTGGTGGCCGGCCAAAGACAAGAGAGAAAGAAGAGAGGAATTTTTTTTGAAAGCCCTAATGGTATAAGAGAAGTGAGAGAGAATGACATGGAGTAAAAGAATGAAAAGGGACACAATGATGAAAACTTTGAAAGTGTAAGAAAAGAGAGGAGTGTAGTTTTGGTGTTGGTGGTTCCAAGGGGGGAGAGACATACAAAAAAGTTTTATTTGCTTTTATTTTCTAAAATTATTTTGTGTATATATATTGTATGTATAATTTAAGTGTAAAGAAAAAAGTGTAAGTATAAAGGTATAATGTAAAGTAATAAAATGTAAGTTTATGTACTTGAGAAATGTTGATTGTATAAATTTATTATATTAGTTTATACAAGGGTTACGACACTAACTTAACTTATGTTGAGTAAATCATTGTTCGTTAAGGTTTATTCCTAAAATCGTAGGTCGAAGGCACGTTCCTAAACTGGGGTTCCTAAAAATTTAAACTTATGCACAAAATGACCCGACTAAACATAAAATGAACTTGACGCAAGTAAAACAAGACTAATACGTTAAATAACACTAACGGTTGCTAACTTGAATTTGACAGTTGTCACATTGTTGACCGTTAAGACTTTTACCTAAGATCGTAGGTTGAAGGCACGTTTGTAAGACATGGGTTCCTAAAAATAGAATTTCAAGCACAAAATGACCCGACTAACAAGAAAATAACTTAACACGAATAAATTAAGACAAAGACATTATAGTAACTTATACGGTAGCTAACCTAAGCTTGGTGGTTATCACAATTTGTGTTCCATCCACGTATGATTGCTTGGATTATGGAATGTGTCTCTTCTACGTCATTTTTGTTAAGTATCAATGGGGTTCTCCATGGATTTTTCAAGGGTAAGAGAGGGCTTCGCCAGGGTACCTGATGTATCCTTACCTTTTTACTCTCGTGATGGAGGTGCTTACTCTTATGTTGCATCGTCGGGTTCGTGAGTCTGATTCTTTCACTTATCATCATTATTGCTCTAAATTAAATATTATTAACCTTTGTTTTGCTGATGATCTTTTCTTATTTTGTCATGGTGATGTGAGTTTGGCTACGGTTATTATGGAAGCCTTGGATGAATTTACACAAGCTTTGGGCCTTGTTCCTACTCTTCCTAATAGTACGACTTATTTTTGCAACTGTCTTAATTATGTCAAGCTTGGTATTCTCCATGTTCTTTAATTTAAAGAAGGGAAGCTTCTGGTTAAATACTTAGGTGTCCTGTTGGTTTCTACGAGACTTATATATAGGGATTGTAAAGAGCTTGTTGAGAAAGTCCAAAATTTATTAAAAATGAGTACATACAAGGGGGCTAAGGCGATTTGGGTGTAACATTTAAGTGGGGTGTAAACAATGCTCTTCATTAATAATCAAGAGTCTATCGGAAAATTACGAGAACCGCGAAAAGGATAGGCTTGGAGGGGTGTACTAGGGGTATCTTGCACTAAAAATGAGTGCTAAGCAAGGGTATGAGGTAGTTATATGACCAATGAGATCATCATAACTATAACAAACGGAGGCTAAAAAGTTAGGTGATCCTAATGCCTCTTATCACTTAGTAAATCCTAATCATACGAATGCGATCTCACTAGCAGTCTCGGGATGCATCACTAAAGCAAGTTCTATAATCAGTAATACTACCGGTACACTCTCATAAGCATTAAAGATGAATGCTTTTATTCCTAAAGATCTAGGGGCGAAATTTTTGAGTGGTAGGGTTTTTGTGCTAGTCATATAACTCCTATCCAATGAGACGCTATTAATACTAAGTTTTCATCGGTATATGCCATAAAAAAATTAGGCAAAATTACCGTCTACGCTACGTTTCAGTATATTACTCATCTTTTTAAAGACAAAGCAAATGAAATTAAAGGAATAGTTTCCGAGGCTTTATTTCTCCCCTACACTTATTTTGAACATTGTCCCCAATGTTATACAAGTACCTAAAAAATGAATAAAGGGAAAATAAGAAAAGCAAAAGAAACTACTCCCCTGGTTTTGCTCAATATTGGAGAAGAAATAAATAATAAAGCGGCAAAATCGTCATCCAAGAATGGTCCACGCAAAAATTTAAAGAACATCTGGGATTCTCCTTATCAAATATAACCTGCAAATCAAAGATAGAAAACAACTATACCAAGCGTAAAACGCATGGGCGAATGATATACAACCCAAAAAATTGTGAATTAAAATCCTAATAAAGCAATAAAGATAGAATGAGTGTACTAATGTAATCGTGACTTTCTGCAAGAGTTAAGAAAATTACAAATTCTAGAAATTACACAAAAATAAATTTTCAAAAATTCGAAAAACGCAAAAAAAATTGATTGCAGGTCGGTGACACCGCCAGGAATAATCCTGACGCCGTCTCCAGGGTCTGTAAAAAATTGTTGTTTCTTTTTCTTAGAAAAATTTCTGCACAATAATCCTATTAGTTATTTCCTGGAAAAAATTTCTGCATAGGCCACAAAAACGATTAGAACAAATATATGACTCGAAACAAACATACGACACAAGACACAAGACGCGAATTAAACTAAGCTATTTATTTTACATGTTTGAAATGGTTCTTAGAAACTGGTTGTTTTCCTTTACACTTATTTGATGCAAAATACCTTTGATTGCAATTAAGACGAAGTTAAAGACAAAACAAAGCATTATCACAAGTAATTCAAACATATAAGAAAAAAACAATAAAGAATAAAACACACGACACTCCTAAAATGCAAGAAATAAAAGATTGGGTTGCCTCCCAATAAGTGCTTTTGTTTATTAGAGAGTCTTGTAGCTAGACTCGGAGTCACACTCCTAGGAATCATGAAAATGATCCAAGTCGATGATCTCGCTTGGATTCTCTTTCTCGAACAATTTCCTAGTGGTGGGAATTGATTGAAAGGTCTTGTTAAATTTCTCTCCATTGGGTTAAATCAATTCAATCTTAATGTGCCACGCTCTATCTCCTTCCTTTGGTGGCCTATTATAATCTATTCTTTTTTCTATCAACTCTTCTGACTCCCACGTGTTTCCTATAAGATTTATAGGTATAGTTCCTAAGAATTCTACCATCTTTCTAATCACTAAGACATCCTAAAGGGGTTAAGTTTGGCATCTTTAGCAATTTCTCATTCCTAGAGTAAATGGTGATTCATAAAATCCTTTTTAGCATTGTAAGGGGGTCGGGCACCTATCCCATCCGTGTTAGGTCATGGTTCATAAGACTCTCATTTTCCTAGGATAGTCTAATAATGTTGGGATTAAAGATAAATTCCACATTTTGATGTAATAATATAATATACATAGATTTAGGATCAATGTGCATCAAAGGAAATAGTATGGGGACCACTATTGTAATTTATTTATACTTAGCCACATCACTAAGAATAATAAGGCATCAAGCCACCATTATGATGTAATCCTTCACACCAACTCATTTGTATCAATATCAATTGAGAAAAGATTAAGAAATTCTCTCTCTAAACACACACACTATTACACCTTAATTCACACACACTAGTCTATCAATCAAGATCTAATTGCTTAATATATGGTATCAAGAGCCAATGATTGCGGATTAGTGTCATTTTTGTGTTGTTCGTGTTTATCGAGATTGAGATATCATGTTTCTGTGCTTATTTGGACTGCTGATCAGATTATTCGATGCTTATTCAGTACTTATTTTGCTTATTCAATTTTTATAGCTTCTTATTTCTTGCTTGATCTGCTTATTTGGTGCTTAATTGTAAAAAAATTCGATTGTGTTTTATGCATTCGAAATTGACAACTTACGGTTTTATCGTATGTTTGTCACAATTAAGTGCTAAATTTTGAGGTCTTGTTATGTTGAAAAGAGCTTATTAATTCTACTTATTATGTGCTAAAAGTCTAAATCTGATTAGAATTGCTTTTTTGTGTTAATTTCGGTTGTGTTTTATGCAACTGAGATTGACTACTTATGGTTTTATTGTAAGATAGTCGAAGGCAATTGTGTGCTAAAACTGCTTATTTTGATGCTTACTATGCTAATTTCCGTCAAGTTTGAGTGAAATTCGATTGTAACAGATTTCAACCTAAATTTCGATATTGTAACTGTTATCATAGAAATTTGACTTTTAAATTTCGATGTTGACTTTTTGGTCAAAGTCAAATTTTGATTCGTGTATACCTGGTCAAATTCAGTAACACAAAAGAAATAAAAACAGAATCTACAAAAAGAGAGTTTAGCAGATCTATTATCAGATTCGGTTTTATCAATTTTGACATATCATTTTCGATTATAAATCTTGATTCAGATTTATAATTTTGATTGAATCTATTTTTGTAAACAACGATTTATTTCAAGAAATAAAAGAAAAAGATCAACCTCAGATCTAGACTCAAAGCAAAACCAAAGATCTTAGTTTGTTTGTTATTGTGTTTCTAGAAGTGCTTTACACAAATCTGTAACAAAGTCCAAACTCGATCTTTAATTTCGATTGCTAATTTTAGTTAGACAATTTCAACAAGACTTGTCAAAAAAAATATACGCATAAAAATAATTTCGACAAAATAACATGCAAACAAGATCACAGGTTCGTTCACACCATATTCGAATAAATCACAAATCTTTAAAAGATTCTAGGTGTTTGAACATTCTCTTCATAGATCTTAAAGAAAGCATAATTTTTGTTAAATATACGAAAACATAAACAATCATCATAGATTTGTAACAAAGTCCAAACTCGATCTTTAATTTCGATTGCTAATTTTAGTTAGACAATTTCGACAAGACTTGATTTCGACAAGATTCATTGTTTTCGACAAGAATTAATTTCGACAAAATAACACGCAAACAAGATCACAGGTTCGTTCACACCATATTTGAATAAATCACAAATCTTTAAAAGATTCTAGGTGTTTGAACATTCTCTTCATAGATCTTAAAGAAAGCTTATTTTTGTTAAATATACGAAACTAAAAAAGAAAGAAATCATAACAAAAGTGTTACTCTTCTTCCTTTGCTTCGATCTAAAACATAAAACATCAACAAAACAAAGGAAACCTACCTTTACGGTTGATTCGTTAAAATCTATGTATATATAAAATTAACAAAGGCAAACACTCAAACCAATTTCTTTAGAGCCAAGGTTTGGTCAAGAGTTCACAAATTAAAATAAGATATAAGTCCGGAAGTATGAGATTGCCCGGGTCTTAAGGTCCCAACAGCTTGAATGAAAATCGAATTGACGGTTTGATGATTGATGCTGAATAGAAAAGGGTTTGGATTTGATTTTTGTAATTAAAATGCAAAAACGATTAAGAAAGACCTAAAAACGAAAGCTAGAATGATATTAATCTAAAACGTAGACAAAAATGTAAAAACGCGAGGGCTAAAAACCTAAATTTTGCAATTTAAACCCTAGAACAATTTTTAAACTAAAATAAGATTCTACTGATGACAAAAAACAAAGTTTAAAAAAACAAGACTAAAAAACGGAAGTTTGGTTTGGACCAAAAACGAGTCAAAACAAAGAACGGAACCGAATCCCGTCTATTAACAAAATAAAACATTGAAAATTGACTCCTAGACAAGAAAACTAATATTTTTCCAAGAAACTGTATGACAAAAGAGAATTGTTGGTAAAAAAGTTATATTTTCCGATTAATATTTTATTTTTTAAGAATTTTTTAATGTTTTTTTAAGAGATAAAATTAAAATATACTAAAAATTTAACAAACTTTTATTAAAAACAATTCTACAAAAATTACAGAAAAAAAGCTGAAAGAATTAGGGTTCTCAAGATATATTAAGCGGAGGAAACCAGCATAATGCAATAAGCGCGTTAAAAAATGCTAAAACAGCTATAAACTTAAATCGGCTACAAATAGAAACGCCCCTTACAGTATTAAACTTCATACAAACCATCTACCGATGAGCTATTGTACACAGCGAAGTGTGTGGGGTTTATAAGGGTTAGGCTTGAGGTCCCCGGTTTCGAAGCCTTGCCACCCAGGACTTTGGCCTTCCCTTTTAAATTCTTATTTTCAAAATTTTTATACAAACTTAAAATAATGGACAAAAATAAGCATGTTTTTCACTAATCACTTTTTATGAAAGGTCCAAAGAATAAAGCTGGAAAAGCTATCTCAAACAGTGACAGATTGCTTATACTAGAACTAAAATGGAGCAAACTTTTTTTTTTCTTTTTGGATTTTTAAACTAATTAAGCTAAAGAATAAGGACAATAAGCAATTACAGATATTTACACAAGCACAATGCACAACTAGGAATCAAAATTTGGCACTTTGGATAAGCCAATAAGCCAGAAAATTAAAGATAAGCTATGGACCTATACTAGCATGCAAAACAATCAAAATAGCTACTTATGGCTTTGAATTAAGCAACCAAAAATGTGTCTTAATGGCTTGAGTTAAGGGGCTTTGCAGAAGAGCTTATGGCTCTAATAAAAGCCAAGAGAGGCAAGAGCGCTACTGAAAATAAGCAAGAAAAAAGGGTTCTCAAATTGAGCTAAACAGCCATGATATGTTTCCATAAGCTTAAGCTTTATTTCTGTGGGGTTTTTAAAGAGCTTTATAAGCTAATGGAAACGTAAAAAATAAGCAAACGCGAGATAGGACATATCATAAGAAGAAAAACAATGATGGTTACCTACACCTAATGGACTAGTAAACACAAGATTAAGCACTAAAATTCAACAAATAAGCCATAGCAAACAATTAAGTTTCCAATTCTTAACTGCATACACACATGACTAAAGAGCTTACTTCAGGCTTAAAATTAAGGTATCTAGGGTCTGACCTAGAGCTTGAGCTTATAGAAGCTTAATGAGGGGCTTAAGGGCTTCCTAAAACTGTGCTTATCTAAAACTCAATCCTACAAATGAGACAAATGCAGTGTCTCTAAAGACACTGCAGACACTGCTTTGCACCAGGAGAGATTTTTGCCTTTGGAAAGGGGCTTATTGCAGGCTTACCATTAAGCCACAAAATAAGCTCAAAAGTAGAAATAAGTTACAAACAGGTTAGCACAAGATCCTAATGAGCTTGTGCATAAAAAAAACTAGAGGCTAATTTACTGATTTACTAACTTAAAACTTAATCTGAAATTTGACAGTTTTAACTTAAGTTACTTTTTGAAAATTTGAGACATAAGCTAAAATGAGACAAGGAGAGTAAAAAATGAAACTTGACTACTCTTTTAGTATTAAAACCAAGCTCAAACAAAGACAGAAAAAATAGATTTTCGCAACAAAAAAGTCTTAATCAAAAGCTTTTGAGAATACAATATTCCCAGGAAGATAAACCATAAGCACAAATTACTTCAAAAGATGGTTTTGACACTTGACCTCTTATAAAAACTCTTAATTAACACTAATTATTGCTAGTCAAAACTGACTAAAAGACCATAACCCATTACACTAACCACCGGACCCATTTCACTATCCAAACACCCCTTTAAATTTCCTATTTTAATTGTTACACTAGTTTTGGATGAATATAAGCTTTGTTATTCAATACAGATAGAGGAAACTAACAATTTTAAACATAATAAGTATAAATCAAAAACTGAAAAGCACTTATTAGATTAGATACGTTAATAGCAAAAAAGTTATTAACCACAATGAAGGCAGTTTTAACTCTAACATGGATTAACTAATTAAGGTGATCTCAAATGAAATAATGACATAGAGGCTGAAAAGAGACAATATAAGCAAGGATAAGCACAATACAGCGTAAAAAGCAATGCTACATTGATTTTGAATAAAATGAACTTAAAGGAACTTATCAAGCTTCCTAAGCTTTCCTGTATGAATAACAGTCAATCACAAACACACCTAATGCTCCCCATGGAGCTCTAAACCCCTAGCCATCTACAATTTGCTATGCTCCTTGCTTTGACAGACTAATATTTTTGATTTTTATGATTTAGATAATTAGTAAATGGAAAATAAAACTCAAAAACTTAAAACTTGAAATTTCACTTGTATTATAACTGAGAAGGAGTACAATGCCTTAAGAAAAAACCTGAAATTAAACTCAACAACTAAAATTCGTACAAAATTAACTGGAAAATTAAGATAGAAAAATTATTCTTTCTTGTGGTCTGTTTTTGAGGTATTTATAGTCCTTATGAGCTCTTCTATGGTTCTTCAATCCTTCATCTTGGGTCCTCAACATGTGCTTTCTTTGTGAGAGAGAGCTAAGATGTTTTTCTTGTGTGAGAGGGAACCCAAACTCTTATCTAGACCCTTAATATCAACTTGTGCTTCTTTAAAAACAATCACAACCTTTGGTTTATGCTTTGAATAATGTGAGATTGCCAACTTGGCAATGAGGGTGGTAGTGGAGGTGAAGGTGAAGTCTTACCCACTGGTTAATTGAGTTGCAGGGTAAAAAGAAAAGTGAGGAATTGAGTGTTTTGGGGGAGGAAAGGGATCCCCAGGATGACTATAGTAGGAGTTTGACTTGGCGGGAAAATGGTTAGGTTAGGTTCATCATTTTTAATTTTTGGGGGTGAAGGGAGAAGGTTGGGTGGTTTACCACATTTGGTCCCTCAAGGTAGGTATTGATATTGCAATAAAGTCCCTTGTGTGGTACATCTATGAGAAGTTACAGTAAAAGCCCTCCACTCTCATATATGTTGATTACATAAGGAAAAGTCCTTGGTTAATACACTTGAGGGGTTTTTAGGCAGGTTTGCGCCGCCTCAAGTTATATTTTTTTACTAGAATGTTGCAAATTCAGTCCTTGTATTTTATCCACCATGATACACAACTTTAAGAACTGATCACTTTTATGGTCCCTCAAGTTACATTTTCTCTGATTCCAGCTTCACAGGGTTGATCTGGCTTTGTAGGGTTACTTCTTCTTGACTTTTGACCTTGACTTTTGCCTTTTCAGCCTACTTTTTGGTCCCAAGTGCTTCGTTTTGTGCCAATTTGGCATCGTTTATCATCCTTTCTTGTTGTGACATCCGTTTCCTGGCACAATAACAAATGCAAAACAAACAATATCATTTGGTTAGTTTTTTGAGAGTCCTGTTTTTAGTCAATTTAGCTCGTTTTATTAGATATAAAATATGTGATAATAAAGCACATATTAAATCCACACCATACTAAGATAACTTGCCAGTGTCCTCGAACGCAATGTTAATGAAGTAAACATTAGAAAACCTAAGAATCTCAATCCACCACGACTAAATAACCTCCGAAAATGTAGCTAATGTATACGTCCAAGTGGAACTAAAGAATCAATAGGCTTTCAACACAGTCCTGTTTTATCACCATTTTTTATATGAAACTAACTATCCCTAATAATTTGGATTTTTCTTTTTCATTTTCCTAACTACTGTTTGACTTCCAATATTTTATCAACACTGGATCATCAGAATGAGAGCGCCTATAGCGAAAAAACCTACGGAATGTCCGAATGGATAAATTCATCGTCCCTCGATTTTTCACTAGTCCCAAACTAAGCGTAAAAAATAAACGAAAATCACCGTTAAGTAAAAAGTAAAGACGCTAACACTGCTTATAACTAAGACCTTTGTCAACTTTCGCTCACATACATTATTCAATTAGAGTTGATTGTGTGCTTAAATTTAAGTTAAATTTAGATCGACAATTTTTTTAGTAAAGTAAGTAAGTTTTTATGTGCAATAACGATATTTCTAAGAATCTGGAAAGACTAGATCGACCCACCAATCCAGCATATTCTCGATAGATCCCAGGCCAGCGTCGACTAGGATTATCAGGTTAACCCCACATAGAAAAAGTTCGCATGTAATAAAGCGGAATACTCCACCCTTGTTCTAGGCCTGAATTCTTTAGATTTTAATCAGCTAATTAACTATACACTCAAAGCACAGCAAACATAAAAATTTAATGATCTCATTGCGTGCGATTATTCCCATGTAGCGACTTTTCACTTCTCAGAACGTCCCACCATCTCAGCTAAGCGCCCAGCTAGGATTTTGACAAGTATCACCATCCACGAGAATACTAATCGAAATAATCTAGCCAACGGCCACCAACATCTTTATAAAGTCTTAAAGCAGTATTCTTAGTTCAAAATTATACTTGAGTTTAGAAAAAGAAATCTTAACCATTAAATTTCATTTATTGCTATATACTATACTACCGTCATCATTTACATGACTACAACATCGGCCACGCCTCCGACAAGATGTAGTGACTTAGTCTGACAACACTAAGTTTAACGGTTTCCTTATTGATAACACTTACGAATCAACTTTTGGCATATATATCTCACTATGGGCCTTTGTTTAAAACTGCAAACATCGGTGTGAGCCGGCAAGATCAGTAAAGAACCTTAGCAGCCTCACTTATTATATTTTCATTATTTATTTTTTTTTCATTTTTTTAACATATTTTCCGTAATAGAGAAAATTTGCGTTTTAGAAACTCAAGTATAAGGCTGAACTAAGATGAATATTTTCTTTCCAAAAGAGCTTCTTTTTAGAAAATGTCGGTTTAAAGTTAAAGCAAAATTAAGCGACTTATTAGTCAGGATTAAGAGCTTCTGTGAAGAGAAAGCGACAAGTTTACACTTATAAGCTTTTAAGATTTCCAAATATTCTTTGTTTAGGCTATCCACATGTAAATAACACTATCATTTTCTCGTTCTTTGTGCAAATTTAAAAATCCTAATAAAAGGAGCCGCGAGATGCTTAGCCAAATGAAAACTTTCGTTTATTAAATGGTTAAAGGGACAAAGCTAAGGGCTCACGTCGCCCTGATCTAGTCAAAATTATCTCATTCTAGCATTAGCAAGTCTAAACTGTGACAAAACACATATTTTATATTTGAAATTTTTAAATTTTTTTCAATTTTTAAATTTTGGTGTATAAAACGGGATACTTGACAACAATAAACAGCTACATGTAAAGAATCAAATGCAAGATACCCCTACCCCCCCCCCATACTAGAACTAAACATTGTCCTCGATGTTTCAAAGGGGTTCCTACGTAAATCTAAGGCCGTTTATTAAGTGTGCCAAAAGATAAAACGTTAGTCGATTAGATTTGGATATTGGATTCCCAAAATGAAGCTGAGGATGTGAACTCTATGGAAGAAACAAAACGATGAGCACGGAGAGTACACAATCCGGAAATTCCTGACATAAAACACAAACCGAACACGGGTAATGGAAGAGGCAAGCCTTCCCGCACACAAAAACACTTATTCATTACTACATAATACGACTACTGAATAAATCATGGGCTGCCTACCCACGAAGCGCTTGTTTTAAAGAGGTGGGCTATGCTTGACCCAATCCGCGAGCTGAATTTATTGGTCCTTGGGGAAGGTTTGGAGATCCGGGACAACCTCGAATTGTAATGTCCCGCTCCAAATAGTGTTCAAACGATTGACCATATTACTTGAAGTTAGTCCCGGAGATTTGGATAACTCGAGTGCGCCATATAGGAAAGACTTGGTAAACGTGAATTCCACTCCATACGGGATTCAACTTGCTCGAGAAAATCTTTATTCGGATTAAAAGAGGAAACTTGATCACCATCGTTAAAAACGCGTTTTCGATCTGGCATCGTGGATCCTCTTGGTTTCGCTCTTGTAAATCAAAGAATATATTCATAGCATGATCACACAGTAAAAAGTAATAAGACACGAAGTTCAGTATAGTTCCTTGATTGACATTTCTGTGATCACCGCCCGCGTTTTGATATCAAAGCGTTTGTAAGGCTTAAGGGGCCAGTAACTTTCTGTCATCCAATTCGAACCTGCAAGACATGCCTTTCATATACAAGCGCTAGTTACGGAGGATACGACCCTATGGGTGTATATTTGCGTAAGTTGTATTGGGTGGGGAAGGCCCAGAGAGCGTCAGTCCATTTAAGTCTGACCAAGACGGTATGGTTTGTTCGCCCACAGTTCCTATCAAGATTTCGTATCATCAAAGGCCACGATTGGTACCATCAACTGCCTACTTGTTTCTGTGGTGATATGCGTTGAGAGACGATGAGTGACTCCAGTATTTAAGGCAAATGACCCTTATGCAAGAACTGGTCATTGTCAAAAATGGTTCCGGCATCACTTAATGATGGCACAGAGGGCACCAAATCTGGAGAAGAGAGATATTAAGAAATTTGCAACAACTTAGGGCAACACAGGTGGGGACGCTATTGCTTCTCAACCCATTTCGATATAATCGACTGCCACGAGTATAATACTTTGTTCCCTCTTTTGAAGACGGGGAACGAACCCCATAAAATCAATGCCCGCAACTTTCAAAGAATTTTATCGCAAACGTTGGATAAGAGTTTTATATCATCTTCATCACTTGACGAAATTTAGTTGCCTTGACTGCACAAAAGTCACATCGGGTACAAATGTCATATGGCATCCTCTGTAATATGGGCCCATAAAATCCTAAATCGCAAGAATCTTTTTATAGCAGGTGAAAATTGGCAGCTGGTAAGTGTCACCCTGTTGGGTCCACTGTGGCAAGACTTTGAGAATGTCAAAAGCTTTATCTGCTAGTCCGAAAACACAACGCCTAATTTACATTGGTTTCACACAGATTTGAATAGCAAGGGGTCCTCCATAAGTAATGTTTAACATCACTTGAAAATTTGTCTTTTTGTTGTGGACTACTATTCCTTGACAAAGACGCTTCCCGCTTGGTTAGTTTGCGAAATCTAGCAAACCCTTTGGGCATTATCACACGAAGAGCAACCGATCTGAGAGTTTCGAGAGGAAATGTTTCCGTATTTCTTTGTTCTCGAACTCCATCTTGTGAAAGGTTTCTCAAGTCTGAGAAAGATGGTCGGACAGGCTAGATTTTACCTGCTCCTTTTTGTCTCATTGCCAACATCGAAAACTAGAGCAAAAGGTCTACGCACTTAATCTTGCTTTACATCCTTTTTAGCGAAATAAAATACTTTTAGCGTAAGATGATCGGTATACACTATGCTTGGATAAAAACAGAGATATGACGCGAACTTCTCAAAAGCGTACACTTACAGGAGCAAGTAATTCTTTTTTCAGTTGTAGTGTAGGGATTGAGCTACGTGCGGTCATTAGCTGCTCGAGCATAAGTGAATTGTTGGAAAATGCTTGTCCTTTCGTTGCCCACTTAGGACTGCCCAATTGCAAAGTCGTTGGCATCAGCACATGATTATCGACTGAGGACAAGTCAAGTACAGGGAGACACATCACAATTGTCGCGCCTACGTCAGTTTTCTTTAAGTGAATCAAGGATTCGATACACTCTTTTGAGAAGAAAAATGGAGTTCTCTTTTACAACAAGTGGGTCCCTTGGTGGGGAGGGGACGAGCAGAATTTTGAAAAGTCTGCATTAAACGTCGTTAAAAAACGCATGCTGAAAAAACGTACGAACACCTTTGACAGTAAGTCGATTGAGGAGCTGCTATACTTCAACTTACATGATCGAAGCGAAACCTCAATTCCCAGACTTAGAAATTTCGTTGTCACAAACAATAGCCTTCCTTCACCATAAAAAAGGCTTTTCTCCCAGTTAGGGACAAATTAGTTGTCCTTCACAACACACCGTTTTAACAAACTTTTCCAAATAGGATAAGACATGTAGAAAAGAATCTCCGAAGACCGAGAAATCATCCATTGAACCTTCCATTGTCTTTTTCGATCATTGTCCATGAAGATTCCATCATACATCGTTGAAACGTGCCGAGGTTGCATACATAGCCAAAAGGCATTCGTGCGATAGGCGAAACGTTCCATATGGCAAGTGAATGTTGTCTTTTTTGGTCCTTCGGGTCAATGGAATCTGAAAATAACCCGAGAAGCCTATGCGAGAAACATATATTCGAGTTTCCCACGAGTCTTTCGAGCATTTGATCCATGAAGGGTAATGGGAAGTGGTCTTTTCGGGTGGCTTCATTCAACTTTCTGTCGATGCATACTCGCCACCCCGTGACCAATCGAGTCGGTATCAAATCATTATCATCATTCTTGACGACGGTTATGCCACCTTTCTTTGTACACATGACGACCGGTCTTGACCCATGACTGGTCAAAGAGCGGAATAAATTATCCGACTTCAAGAACTTTTCATAACCTCTTTTTTGATAACGTTGTAAATCTTCTCTATGGTTTACCTATCTTTGACTTTGAACTGTTGGTTCGTAGTCCTCTTCCATAAGGATTTTGTGAGTACAAAACTCTTGATCAACACCCTTAGATAATCGGAAAGTTACAAGCGATGGCTCGCGTTGTGACTTTAGCAAACCTTGATAAGAGCTCGCCTTTTTCCTCATCCTTTAAATCTTTCGCATTTAGCGGCACTTGTCGTCACCTTCCAAAAATGTGTATTCTAAATGAGGTGGAAAGTCCTTGAGTTCAACCTCGAGAGGCTCATCAATTGATGATTTAACGGTTTTAGCTTCAACAACTTTAAGTTCTTTTTGGATTCCGGGTGCATAATCTTTATGAAATCGGAACGGAGGTACCTGTTTCACGTTTTAGAGAAGTGCTTCGAGAATGAGAACATCATCCCTCCGTATCAGAGAAAGTAGCATCACTTCGCTATTCCCCTGGAAAATTGGCGCTCGACATCAAAGCTATAAAAGCATTGGCTCTCGAGAAGGAGAAAATCACTAACCCCGCAAAAAGGATTAGTGTTGGTGAAGAATTTGAAATAATCGGATCGTAATACGGAGACGGATTGTTATATGCAACAACGTCGAAGAAACCGAGAACTTCTTGAGAGTATTCTTCACATGCCAATTCAATGACGTCGATTCGGTTCGCCGTCATATGATTGTAATTAGCCGTGTATCTCGAAGTTTGGTCCAGATTGAATGTGATGGCCTCTTTGCCAACACGGCAGGGTTATTTCACTTTTATACATCTAATCAAATGCACGACTGTCTTTAAGAAACTCCTCTCGAGATCAAGGTACTCGGGGACCTTGGTCAAAATCTACGACCATGAAGATCTGCTGGAAACGACAGAGCTTCCCACCATTAAACGGATGCTTTGGGCGATACCGATCGGTTGCGGTGATTGAACTCTAGCTAGCTCTAGCTCATGTAAGTCGAGGTTAGTTCGGGAAGAGATAGATCTTTTCCAGACGAGAATATGGCAAATATAGATTAATGCTTGCGCCTAGATCGGCCAAGGCGTTTGCATGTATTAATATCAAGAAAATTCCTGGGAATATAGAAATCGGCAGGTCTCTACAGTTTTCTTGGTAACTTGTTTAGGATGACCGCTGAGAAATTCTCGTTCAATTTAGCCATTTCACTCAACTTTTCTTTGTTTCCGATTAAAGTTTTTAGAGTTGAGGCAAATTTTGGCATAAGGGTCAAGGCATCCGTAAAGCTAATTTTGAAACTCATATCTCTAAAGATTTCATAGAATTTCTCAATTTGGTCGTTAGCTTTTTTCACGGCGCCTTACATCATTTCTTACTAGAAGGAAAGGGAAATTCGAACGTTCGTTGGTAGGCTCGTAGCACACGGGAGCAACAACGGGCTCGGAAAATGGATTACGAGATTGGACTTGAACTACCGGAGGTTGGATGTCTTCGGTGCTATTCCGTATTAAGTAGAGGGAAACTTCGGTGTCTTATGGTAACTCAGGTATCACGATTCATACTCGAAGAAGAAAATAAAGTGAAAGGAATCGGTGGATCCTTGATAAGCAACCACCACTTCAGGTGGTAGATACCTTTTCAAAATCTTCCTTCGGGTTAGTAAACGATGTTACCTCGGAGAGTTCCCGAACCTGACTGAGAGCGGTATTAGAATTCACGAACTGGCAGCATATCCTGTTAAATGTGCCATTTGGTTTGTCAAGGTTGCGCTTAGTTTTTCATATTGTTCCTCATAACTGCATTCATTAGCCTTGACGTATTTGTCAAAAATTAGTTCTTTGGGCACAACCTAAAAAAAAAAATGCACGTACCATGTGTCTGAGGACATGAAGCTTGGTAATCTGGTGGTTCTTGATTAACCTGAGGGGCGTAAATTGGCTTAGGATGAAATTGGTTTCCCGTTCGTTTTTGGATTGTAATTGATTCCCTCGATTGAAATTGTTTAATGATTTCCTTGACGTCGTTGACGGGAGAAAATCAGGAGTCCGAATTTGAGTTGCAACCCTCGAGTCCGTAACCGGTATTTCCCTTGGTTTGAAATTTGCTTCAGCGTCTTGTGACACATACTCTTGTATATGTCACGAGAAATGTTGCCATCGGTTGGCTGGACAATTGGTAAGAATGATCACACCAAGCAGTTACACAGAACTTTCTCGAGCCATGCTTTTACGGAGCTGGATTTGGTTTTCTATCGGAAATCAATGCTCTAAACCATAATCTTTAGTTCAGCACATCGCGTGAAACTGCTGGGTAGAAGACACGTACTCACTTTGGAACGACTAAGCCTTTGCTCTTCGTGAGTTGTCGAACTTTGGATTTGCTCTCGATAGATTTTCAGGCATTCTCGAGGCATTTTATCCTAAAAGTTACCAACCCGCAGCGGAGTTCAATGAATCTTGATCATGTCGAATTTAGGGGCATTATAGAATGTATCGAGTTGATAGCAATACTGAAAACCTATAATGCGGGCATCCCCTAAAAATCTTTTGAATCGGTCCCTCCAATGCCTCGATACAACGTTTCATCAAATATTTGTTGAAATCTCGTGATTTCATTTCGAAGATTTGTTGTTTTAGAGGAGGGAAGAATTTGTTAATGAATTTTCGAAACAAGATCATCCCATGTAAGAATCGATCGACGGGGCTCTTTTTCAAGCCAAATCTGGTCAGCTCCCTCGAGGAATATGGGAAAAGCATAAAGCTTAACCAACGTACTCTGGACGTTCGGTGAACTTCATCGTAGAAGTGATCTTAGTGCATATATCGGTAGTGAGCATGTGGGTCTTTCGTTATCATGTCTAAAAAATTGCTTGTTTGGAACAAGATTAGTAGAAAACCATGGCTTGATCTCAAAGTTGTTCGCGTAATTTCGGGAACAAACGAACCCATCCTCGTAACCCTCGTTGGGCTGCTTCCGAGTAATTGCGCCAGAGGTACGATTATCGGCCATCACGTAACTATAGGATGATTAAAAGTTCTGATTGTTAGTTGTTTCTCAAGAAATGGGTGCATTCAACAGAAGTTTGTCGGACTTTGTTGCTGTCGACGTTTACGGGCTTGAGAACGAGTGCGCATGCACAAAATAGAAATATAAAAAGAAAATTTACACTAAATTTTTTTTGGTTTTTCTATATTTATTCATCAATGTTTTTAATAGACAATGAGGTAGACAACTCAACCAAATAATCTAGTTGGTGGGGGGGGGGGGGGGGGGGGGGTGGGCTTACTTCACGGTAGCGCTCAAAATGAAAAACGCACTAGGTGAGCGGAGGAGTAGGAATAGCGCATAGCTTATTTCTCCTTGCGTGTCTATTCCTCGGAAACTTACCCTCCTTATACCCCTTTTTAGTTTGTTAATCAAATTGAGGTGAGCCGTACGTCGTAAGAGACACAAATGGCAAGTTTTTAAATCTTTTGTTCGATTTGGGAACCAACAAGTTCACCGGAAGTTATTATGATAATACTTTAGTGAAAGTATTATAATTGATGAATTTTATTTCTTGATTAAACAATGCTTTTATATTTTTGGTTTTTCTTGTTTTAATAAATATAACTAAAAATAAATGAAAAAATTTTGTATTTTTATAAAAATAAAAGAGATATTCACAAATTCAAACACAATTTGTCAAACGTAACGATAATTCGTTTCACAGCCTCCCCGGCAGCGGCGCCAAAAATTGATTCGTTAAAATCTATATATATATATAATATTAACAAAGGCAAACACTCAACCAATTACCTTTAGCCAAGGATTGGTCAAGAGTTCACAAATTAAAATATATATATATGTCCGGAAGTATGATTCCCGGGTCGTTAAGTCCCAACGAGGCTTGAATGGAAAATCGAATGACGGATTGATGATTGATGCTTGAATAGAAAAGGGTTTGGATTTGATTTTATATTAATAATGCAAAAAAAAAAACGATAAAGAAAAGATCTAAAACAAACTAGAATGATATTATTCTAAAACGTAGACGAAAATGTAAAAACGCGAGGGCTGAAAACCTAAATTTTGCAATTTAAACCCTAGAACAATTTTTAAAGCTAAAATAGATTCTACATGACTAAAAACAAGTAAAAAAAAACTTTAACAAAAACGGAGTGCGTTGGACCAAAAACGATGTCAGAACAAGGAACGGGAAACGAATCCCGTTCTTTAAAAAATGTGGAAACAGTTGGAAAATGACCCTACAAAAAACTATATTTTTTCCGAGAACTGTAAGAAAAAAAAAATTTTAGAAAAAAAGTCTATATTTTTCCTGATAATATTATTTATTTTTATTAAGAATGTTTAATTTAAAGAATAATATATTATAAAAAATCAACGTTTATAAAAAATTCTAACAAAAATTACATAAAATTGCTGAAAGATAAGGGGTTCAAAAAATTAAAGCTGGGGAAACCTCGCTTTATTGCAATAAGTTCTGGTTAAAAAGCTTAAACAGCTATAAAGCTTATGGGCTAAACACTTAAGTATTAAACCTTACTAAACCACTACCGATGAGCTATTGTAAGCACAGCGGTAGTGTTGTGGGGTTTAAAAAGGGTAGGCTTTTGAGGTCCCTGGTTCGACTGTGCTTTACCCAGGACTTTGCCTCCCTTTTGATTTTATTTTCAAAAATAAAATTAACAACTTAAAGAATGGACAAGAATAAGCAATTTTTCACCTAACTCAACTTTATGAAAGTCCAAGAACTAAGCTGCGAAAAGCATTAGTCTCAAAACAGTCAGATTGTCTCTATGACTAAATAAATGCTATATATTTTTTTTCTTTTTTTGATTTCTAAACTAATTAAGCTAAAGAAAAAAGCGACAATACAGTCAAGTCTAACAGAATATTTACACAAGCACAATGCAATGCACTAGGAATCAAAATTTATGGACACTTTGGACTAAGCGCAATAAGCCCAAAAAATTAAAGATAAGCTATGGACCTATACAAGCTCAAACCAGTCAAAAATTAAGCTACTTATGGCTTAGAATTTGAAGCACCAAAAAATGTTTCTTAAGCTTGAGGTCTTTTATGGACTTGCAGAAGACTATTGGCTCTCAATAAACAGCCAAGAGAGCTAGGCTCTACGAAAAATAAACAAATGAAAAAATGTTCCAAATTTGAGCTAAACATCCTAATATACAATGTTTGTTCAGCTTATGAGCATATAATGTATGTAGTGTGTTTTTAAGAGCTCTTATAAGGCTAATGGATAAACTGAAAATAAGCAAACAATTGAAGTTACCAAACACCTAATGCGGGAGCTAGATAAACACACAGATTAAGCACTAAATTCCACAAATAACCACAGCACAACATTAAGTTTTCCCAATTCTTAAACGGCATACAACACATGACTGAAAGAGCGATATACTTTATCAGGCTTAAAAAATTAAGGAATCTCTAGGTCTGATCCTCCGAGCTTGAGCTTATGAGAAGCGCTATTCAAATGAGGGGCTTAGAGAGCTTCTAAAACCCTAGGGCTTATCTAAGAAACTCACATCCCGACACAAATGAGCACAAATGCCAAGATGTCCTTAAAGACACTGCATTGACACAGGGAGATTTTGCCATTTTGGAAAGGGCTTATTGCAGCTTTAACCTTAAGCACACCAAATAAGCTCAAGTAAGAAATAAGTTACAAACGAGGTTTAGAACACAAGATCCTAATGAGCTGTGCACAAAAAAAACTAAGGCTAAATTTACTTGATTTACATAAACTCTAAAACTTAACACTGGAATTTGACATTTTCTAACTTAAGATTACTGTATTGAAAAATTTTAGACAGATGCTAAAATAGAGACAAGGACGAGTCTATACAACATGAAAACTTCTGACTACTCTTATCTAGTATTCAAAAACCAAAGCCAACAAGACAGAAAAAATAGAATTATCAAAAAGAAGCTTAATCAAAATACTTTTCGAGAACAAATTTCACAACACTCTTAGTTAAACCAAAAGCACGAATCACTTCAAACTCTGGTTTTGACACTGACCTCTTAAAAAAACTCTTAATAACACTTAAATTATATGCTTAGTCAAAAAACTGACTAACAAGACCCATAAAACCCATTACACTAAACCCAAACGTGACACCATTTTCTCAGACTTAACCCAAACACCCTTTAAGATTTCCATTTAATTACACTATTTAGGATAGAATTTAAGCTGAGTAATATTAACAAATAGTAAACTAACATTTTAAAGCATAATATGTATACTATACAATAAACTGAAAGACACTTATTAATTAGATAAGTTAATAAGGCAGTTTTTAACACACATTGAAGTAGCAGTTTTAAAACTCTAACGTTGGAGGATATAACTAACTAAGGTGATCTCAAATGTAAATGTATGACATATAAGGCTGAAAAGAGACAAAATAAGCAAGGATAAGCACCAATACAGAGTAATAAGCGAATGCTAGCAGATTAGATTTTGTTAATAACAATACTAAACTTAAAGGACTTACAAGCTCTTAACTTACTGTATGAATTCACAAATCACACAAACAAACCTAATGCTCCCCATGGAGCTCTAAAACCATAACCATTCACAATTTGCTATGCTCCTTGCTTTGACAGACTTATATTTTTTATTTTTATGATTTATATAATTAATAAATGGAAAATATAACTCAAAAACTTAAAACTTCGAAATTTCACATTGTATAATAACTGAGAAGATACAAGCTATAAGAATAAGCGAAATAAACTCCAGACAACTATAAAATTCATACAAAATTAAACATGGAATAAGATAAAAAGCTGATGTCTATTTCTGTGTCTTGCTTTGGTATATGTATAGTCTTATAGAGCTCTATCTATGTTCTACTATCATTCCATTCAACATTGGTCGCTCAACATGTGCTTCTTTATGAGTTAGCAAGATGAAGATGTATTATGTTGGTGTGAGAGTGGAACCAAACACTTATCTAGAACCCTAATCATCAACTTTGGCTTCTTTAAAAACAACTACACATGCCTTCGAGATTTGAGTGCTTTGAATATTGTTGAGATCTTAGCCACTTGAGCAATGAGAGGTAGTGGAGGTGGAAGGTGAAGTCCTACCCACTGGTTAATTTGAGAGTTTTCAGGTAAAAAGAATGAAGGAGATTGAGTGTCTTTAGAGCGGGTAAGGGAAAGAGGTATCTCCGGACTTGTAGTAGGAGTTTGAGCTATTGGCAGGGAAAATGTGTTTGGTCTAGGGTTCAATCATTTTTTATTTGGTGAGGAAAGAGTTGGGTGGTTGTCCAATTTTGATGGTCCCTAAGAGTGATATGTTATATTGCAGTAAAAGTCCTACTTAGTGTGGTTCATCTTAAGGAAGATGAGGCAGTGTTAAAGCCCGCATCCAAGCTCATATATGTATGATTACACAAGACAGTCCTTAGGTTAATACAACTGAGGGTTGGCATTTGCTCCCCCTTAAGTTATATTTTACTAGAATTGCAAATATCAGTCCTTGGATATTATCACCATGCTACACCAACTTTAAAACTTGGCACTTTGGTCCCGTCAAGTTACATTGTTCCTATTCAAGCTTCACTGGGTTGACTTTGTTGGCTTGTCGGGTTGTCTTTGCTGTACTTTTTTTGACCCTGGACTTTTACCTATCCACTCTTTGTTTCCCGTGCTCGTTTTTTGTCCCAATCTGGCTTTGTTTTTTCGTCCATTATGTGTGACATTGTCCGTGTACCTGCACATACAACAAATACAAAACAAACATATATTTGGCAGTTTTTGTCTGTGTTTTTGTCATTTAGGCTCGCTTTTATTAGATAATAAAATATTTGTAATCAAGCACAATATTTGCGGTTAAAATCGTCACTGGTTCTCCTTTTGTGATTGACAAGAAGAAGAAGGGTTTGTGGTTTCATAAGGAATTAACTGAAAATATAAAGCTTGATTGAGATGAGTTATGATTGAGATTCATTGGTGCGTTTGGATTTGTGAACGAGAGTGACTGCGTATGTTTTAGATAGAAATGTGTAAGGGTTTGTCATAGTGAGAGAGTGAGGCATGTATCTGTGTATGTATGTGTCTAGGGTTAGGGTCTGGTTGTGTGATATATGTCTGCTTATCTAAAAGTCTTGGATAATTGGGCCATGAATGAGTATACTGAAATTTATTGGCACAAGTAAAGAATTTGTGGGCTGATAGTTATTAATCGGGTCACATTTTTATAGAATATTTAAGTTGATAATTGTTTGTGGGCTTAAATTGATATATCAAAAAGGCTTGATTTTTTTATAATTTTTTAGTCTACGATTTTTCTTGAGAATTAAATAGTTTTTGTTTGCAGGATATTAGTTTGTGGTGATTAACTGAGAGCGCTTTTCGGGATTATTAGTTGAGTATAGGGATATTTGTTAAAGACAAGATGAGTCGATACGTGATTACGGTTGGTTTGACAATGCAGATTCCATTGTTGTATCAGGGTGAATAGTCTCAATTGAGTGAAAGGTTTATGAACTATCTTAAAGAGCAAACGGATGGTGAATCAATGATTAATTCTATTAAGAATGGTGAACACCCATTTCTTGTTATTGCTCAAGTGTCACTTGCTGGAACTACATCGAATGCACCTCATACTCTTAAAAATTCCAAATTTTGGACTGCTGAACAAAAAAAGAATCGAAAGATTGATCATCTTGCTAGATCTCTTTTGATTCAAGGGCTTCAAAATGACATTTATTCTCTTATTGATAGCAATGATACTGCTAAAGAGTTATGGGATGCACTTGAAAGGCATATGCGTGTTTCTGAGTATAGTGAATAAGATAGGAAATCTACAATCTTGTATGAGTATGAAACTTTCACAGCCATTGAAGGAGAGTAATTGCTTGATACTTATCTTCGTTACTTGCAAGTGATTAATGATTTGAAGAAGTGTGGTTATAAGAAAGATAATTGTGAGTTGAATTACAAGTACTTAAACAATCTGCAACCAGAATGGAAACAGTATGGTACATTGATGAGGCAAACCAATAACTTAATGGATATCAATATTGATGCTCTTTACAACATTCTAAAGCAAAACCAAGGTGATGTGAATGAAGTTATGGGCCATAAGAAGAAAGCAATTATGGTTACTTTAGATCCATTAGCATTGGTTGCTAAGAAAACAAAAATGAATAAAAGCAAAGAGAAAGTTGTAGCTCAATCGGATTCGAAAGGGAGTGATGATGAAGATATCAGTGATTTGAAAAATATTACCGCATTGTTAGCCAAAGCTTTTAATCAAAAGAAGTATTATCCACTTCAGCAAACAAGAAACCAGAGTATGTGAAGTCAGAAGAAAAGAAAGATGATGGGAAGAAAAGGGATATGAGCAAAGTAAAGTGTTATAATTGCAAGAAACAAGGACATTTTGCCAAAGATTACAAGAAAGCAAAGGTCAAAGACTATAACTACAAGACAAAGATGTTGTTAGCCAAGAAAGACAGTGATGAACAAGTGCTTCTTGCTGAGGACCAAGATTGGATGAAGTCTAGTAGTGATTCATATCAAGAGATCAATGTGAATATGGTCTTCATGGCTAAAATGGAAAAGGTTCTTTCAGATTCAGAGGAAAGCTCATCATCTGCTGAGGAAACCATTGCTGAGGTATCTTATTACTCCTCTGATTCTGAAAGTGATTCTGAATATGAGACTTCAGACTATTATGATAATTCTACTAATTATGATTTATTTGTGGACAATGATGATGATCAAGAAACTTTTCATGATGCAATTGAATCTGTTAGCGAAAATGTTGATGAAAATCGTATTGTATCTCAAAAAGATCATGATGAGTCAGAAGTTAATCATAATGAATCTGAAGAAAAAGATCATTTGATTAATAACTTGATTGCTAAGTTTAATCAAAAGGTTACTAAATGTCAAAAATGTATTGAGAAAGAAAATCAACAACGAACATATTTGGAAAATCAAAACAAGACTTTACAAGATAAATATAATGTTTTGAAGGATCAAGTAAACATTTTTGAGGAGAAAAGTAATGAATTTAATGAACAACTAAAAGTGTTGAACGAAAAGAATAATGATTTGCCTGCTCAAATAGAAGTGTTACAAGAACAACTCAAAGTTAAACATGTTGTGATTGATACTCACACTGAATGTCAAGCACAATATGCAAAACTTGAGGAAGAAAGATATCAATATATGATTAGATATTCTGCTCTTTGTGATAATAATAAACAACATAGGAAAAAGATTGATGAACAAGAGATTTTATTTGATAAGATGAGTCGTTAATTAGTTGAGATAAATAATAATGTGTTGAGGCTTCAAGAGAGAATGTTAGAAAAACAAACAAAAATTTCAAAATTAGAAGAGTGTGTGTGTCACAAGGATTTCGAAATTGAAAAATGTTTGGAAAGATTAAATGATTGTGAAAACAAACTTCATAAAATAGGAAAAACACGTCAGACTATACACATGATCATGCCTTCTAAGGATAAAATGTATAATGGTCGAAAAGGAATAGGTTTTGAAAATCCAAGTTAGTTTCGTAAAGCGAAAGAATTGAGACCTAGTCTTCACGATAAGAGTGTTATTGGTCTAGGGTATACTTCGATGTTTCTCACACATTCGGATGAAGCTTTGGAAATTTAGAAGTTTAAAAGAGCAAGAGAAAACAAAATTGAGTTTGCATATGATTATGGAAATTTCATTAATGAAAGTAATGTGAATGAAAAGATAAATTTTACGGATGATTACTTTCAAGAGATAATAAATCCAGATTTTGAAAAGATTGATTCTCCATTTCAGCAAACAAGTTCACTCAAACCATATGTTCCAACAGTGATTTTAGAAAAGATCCTAATTGATTTGGAAGATGAAATAGTGAGTCTTTTGGAAAAAGAAAAAGAAAATTTGGAAACAATTGAGTCTTTCAAATAAAAAGGTTTTGAGTCGAGTGAAAATGTAATTTCTGAATCGGAAAATCAAAGTGACAATGAATGTCAAATGGTTGAAAGAGGTTGTGACATTTTGTAGAATGCAAAAGTGATTGCTCAATGAATGTTTAAAATAAATGTGTCACAAAGTGTTTCACCAATTTCAATGACAAAAACGTCTTGTGCTTCAAATAATGTTGAAAATAAAACAAAAAGAAAAAGACGTAAGCGAACATCATCAAAACAAAATGACAAACAAGTGAATAATAATGTATTGTGTGCTAATAAAGATTTTGTTCATTTTTTAGATTTAGACATTTTAAGTAGTGTTAAAAGACCTAAGCATAACAATGTTATTTGGAAGAAGAAAGGGTCGTCTAATACTTCTAGTGTTGATTTATCTTCTGTTAGTAATTCAAAAGTGAACAAAGATGTTAAGCGATATTCTCGCAATGACTTGTTGTCATGTAATAATTCTCATCATGTAGACACTAAATGTGCATACGTTTGTAATGATGTTATGAATGTTTCTTGTAATTCTAGATTGCATGCTTCTTATGATGTTAATGATTTATTTGTCTTTGATGATGTGAGTATTAGAAATTCGGAAAAAGCCTCATGATTCATTAAATGTGCATTCTAAGAATAATTTGAATAACTCTTTGCCTAGAACGTTGGTTAGGTGGTTTCCTAAAATGCAACCGTTAGCTGAACCCGTAGCTAAATGGATTCCCAAAGTTAAGCGTCAAATAGAAATAAAATTTTCATAAGAACACCAACCATCGGACTCCATTATCAAATGGGTACCCCAAGTCTTGTTGAAAGTCATTGGTTTTTAATTATTGCAGAATGTCCACATTTATCTTTGATCATTAGATCGGATGGTTCAAAGCATATGACTGTAATCGTTTCTCTTTTGACAAACTTTGTAGAATATTGTGGAAAGGTTTCTTGGAACGATTCATTTTGGCAATAATGATTTTGCGATGATTGCTGGCTATGGAGATGTGGATATTGGATCAATGACGATCAAGAAAGTTTACTATGTCAAAGGTTTAGGACATAACTTATTTTGCGTCAGACAATTTTGTGACAAGGGTCTTGAAGTTTCCTTTCGAAAGTCTACATGTTTTGTTCGAACTAAAGATGGCATAGATTTGCTTATCGGTGATTTGGCCGAATTTATATACTATTGATCTTAACGACATCGCTTCAAATTCTTCGACTTGTCTTCTAGCAAAGGCTTCTTCGTCTCAATCTTGGTTGTGGCATCAACGTTTTTCTCACCTAAATTCTGCCACAATCAATAACATTGTGAAAAACAATCTTGTTCGAGGTCTTCCTAAGATGAAATTCAAAAAATATCATTTGTGTTCTGCTTGTGAATAAGGGAAGATTCATCGGAAACATCACAAGTCCAAAACGGCTTTTGCTTCAAATAAGCCACTTATCTTCTTCATATGGATTTATGTGGTCCGATGCGCGTCGAAAGTATTAACGGAAAGCAATATGTGTTAGTTGTTGTTTATTATTACTCACGGTACACATGGGTATTCTTTCTTCGTTAAAAAGATAAAGCTTCTAAAGTGATCATTTCATTCATCAAGAAACCTAAGTGAATCTCCAACTTCAAGTTCAGCGTGTGCGAACTGATAATGGTACTGAGTTTAAGAACAAAACCCTTGCTAAGTTCTTTGATGAGGTCGGAATTTGGTATGTGTGTAATTACACATACCTTTTACTTAATAAAACGACCCTAAACGACCAAAAACGCACATAAAATGCCATATATATGCTTGTTTTTGTGTTTATATTGTGCAGGTACCGGATATTCACTAAAGGACGAAAAACGAAGCCAAACCGGACAAAACCGAGAGCGGAATTGGAAAGAGCGCGAAAAAACCAAAGCCGGCCGGGTCAGCCCAATATGTTATTTAGTAAAGAAAAAAGCCCAAAATATCCAAATAAAAAAAAGCCCATTTCCTTTTTATTAATACTGGCCCATTTTTCCCCTTTTATAAAACAAACGGCCCAATACATAACAAGCCCATACCTCACTTAACAACCATTAACCATTAACCCTAAACCCCTTACACCGTTAGTCCTTCAAGGACTAACAATGTTAGTCCAAAAGGATTAACGGTGCAAACACCAACCCAACCTCAAGGACCAAAGATGAACAAAACAAGGACTGTCGTTGCAATATCATTATATACCTTGAGGGGCTATTGTTGCCAATTTCCCAAACACTTTACCCTGCACCCTTAAACCCTCGTTTCCCGCCAAACCCTGAACCCCAAGTATTGTTTATTGTCTTTTACCTTCTTCTCTGCAACATACAAACAAATACATCACCTTCACCTCTTCCCCAAACAAACCCCACCCCCACATGGGCTCACATCCACCTTGGCAATCCCATGCCTTCTAATTAGACAAGGAAGAAGACAAGTGGATCAAGGGTTCAGATCATATAACTTGGAGCCAAAGGAAATTTAAGGGCCAAGATGAAGCTTTGAGCTCCCTCAGCAAACTAACACAACAAGCACACATTGACAGCTTATATAAAGAAGAAGAAGATAGAAGAAAGAAAACAACTAGGAGTAGGATAGTTTTAATTTTAATGTTTTTGTTTTTTTAAAAGTTTTATGTAATTTAAATTCTGTTATTTACTTTTAAGTATTGTAAACTTTTTACTGTTTTAATGAAAAATTAAGTTTGTTGCAAAAATTGTCTTTCAAGTTCTCTTAAAACTGTTTCTTGTGTGACAGCTTATTTGGATTCTTCAATCTTGTTGAAACTTGTTTATGTTTATGTTCTAATCTTGTTATACATAATTTAAGCTTACATTTTTTTATAGTCCAAATTGGCTCTAAAAATGGTTTTTAACAAAGTTAAAGGGGTGTTTGGTTTAACCCAGTCTGTGGGTAAAATGGGTAAAAATAGGTTTAGGTCCTTTAAACCAGTTTAGATAGGTTAAGTTAAGTTTAAAAAACCAGTTTTATAAAAGTCTTATGTTAAATTCTAGATTTCAAAGGTTTGTCAACAAAGTATGTTAATCTGTTGATTTGGAATTTTGTCCAATTGCTTATTTCCAATTCTTGTTAAAAATTGTTTTAAAGTCATGTTAGTACTTCATTTTGTGCCTAATGCAGTAGTCTAAGTCATGGTTTAATGTGTTTGCCTTTGTTTTCTTTTAAATGCAAAGTCTGTCATTTTTTTTTCTTGTTGCATATCAGTAGGAAAAGTCCAAATGCCCTTTTTAATCTTAGATTTAAGTGATTAAATGTTTGTTATAGGTTCTGATTTGTGCATGCATAGATAGTCAGTAGTATTAAGTTTATCTGTTTTGGCTTATTTTTTACTTTTGAGCTTATTTGGTGGCTTATTCTTAGGGCTGCTAGTAGGTGTTTGGACTTATTATAAGCTAAAAATCCCCACAACTTAGTTTTGGGACTCCTAGGCCACCTAGTCAACTTGAGAACAAGTGTATTTCAATCAGTCATAAAAAAAGTTTTTTTAGCTTTCAAAAGTTGTTTCAAGAAAATTTACTAACGTGAACTTAAAACTGTGTTGTCAAAACATTTCTAAGTGTTTTCTAGATTAGGATATTTAAAACAAATAGAATTTTTTATAGGTGTTATTTAGTATGTCTTTAGTGCCAAAATGCAGTAAGAAAAGCATCAGATTCCCCATTTAAGTTCACCTTTAGTTTGTTCTAATATCTTTTAAATTTTTGACTATGTGTCATTGCAAGTTAAACATTCCTTATATTCCTTTTCAATTTTCAGATGATAAAACCTTTTGTTAATTCTTCAAATATTGACATAAAAGCACATATGGTTGCATTCTCTTGATCTGTTTTAACTATGATATTAATTTTAAAAAGTCTTATTCTGGTTGCTTATTCTTTGCCTGCATTTAGCATTGCTTTCTTAGAAAAACCAAAAGAAAATCCCCTGGAGGCAAACAACCCAAAATCTCATCTAACGAACCTTTAAACAACTTATGGTTCTTTTAATAATTTCTAATATTTTTTTGCATATTTAGATACACCTTATTCTTGAGTGATTAAGACCCCATGAAGCCATTAAGCCTCAAAGACCCTATAAGTTAGCTTAAAAATAGAGCCTCAAAGTGAACCCCAAGCCTGTTTTATATGCTGTTTCTGTGCGCCCTTAAGCTTATTTCCATTTGGCTTATCTGTCTATTTTTATAGCTAATTTTAGTTACACTACGATTATATGTTAGGAACATAGTATGTTTGTGCTTATTTTAATTTTGTCTTAGCTTATTTGCTCATTAAGCTCCTAGCAGTTTAAGCATTCCCTTAGCTTATTTCATAACTGCCCACTTTTTGTTTCTTATTTCCCAGCTTATATTTTAGTTTCTAAAAAAGTATCTTTTTTAAAGTTGCTCTGAAGAAATATGTGTGCTTTTTAAAAGTTTTAAAAAGAAAATATTGTGAAAAAAAATGTTTTATAAAAATAGAGAGGCCCCATTCACGCCCCTTTGTACCCTCCCCCTTTATACCAACCCCCAAAACACACAAACTCATACCGCTGTGCTACAATAGCTCATCCGGTATGAGTTTGTTTCTTTAAGTATATAAGCCCAAACAGCCCAATAAGCATCCAGCCATTTTAGCTTAATAACAGCTTATTTTTAAGCTGAATTTTTAGTTTCAAATTTTTCTTAGGATCTTTGTAGTTTAATTGATTTTCTCTAAATTTTTCAGAATTTTTTATAATCATTTAATATTTTTTAACATTTATTTTCTTTAAAACTATTGTTTAATTATAATAAATTAAATAAAAATCAAAAAAATATTTTTTTCAGATAAAATTTAATTTTGCATTTTATGCACGTATGAAACATTATTAAAAACTTTCGTAGGGTCAGTTTTGCAAAATTTTACTTTTTAAAGAACGGGTTTCAGGCCCGGTTCTCGTTTTCTCATTTTTGAACTTAATTTAACTCCGTTTTCGTTCTAGTTTTTTTTTTATTTCATTACTTTTTTATTCAATTAGGATTAGTTAAAAGTAAAAAAAATCACTTTAGGTTTAATTTTTCATATTTCAGGTGACATATTTTATATTCAAGTTCGTAATTAAATTACCGTCCACGTTTTTTGTAATTTTGTAGCCAAATTGCCTTTAATTTTATGTTTAATGCTTCCCGTAGCTTAGGATGTCGAATTTTTTATGCCTATTTATGCTGATCCTGTATAATCTTTAAAGTAGTTCATATTCTATTTCCCTTTTTAAGCTTTCTCCGTATTTTAGGTATTAAATTCCCGTTTTCCCCGCTTTTTCTAAATTGCTTGTTGTTGGGTTTTCTTTTATTCAGTTTTTTTGCCTATATTCGTAGTTTTAGAAAAACACAACCCATTATATCTTTCTGATTATTCAAAGCATTCCAAATTCAAACCAATAAAACGTAAACTCAATTTCACGCCTCGACGAGGGACAAAACGACCCGGTCCTTTTCTAACTTAGTGATAACGAAGCTTGAGACCGATACTCCGGTAATACTATACAAGTAAATTTGATATAATTAACCCTAAAAAGTTTGATTAATCCATTTTGGCGCCACGCCTGGGGAGGAGTGTGCGACAATATCGTTACGTTTGACGATTAGTGACTGTGAAGACCCTTCCTCTAGAAGTTAATTGTTTTTTCCCGTTTGCTGTGAATATTTTTCATCTTATTATAAAAACACCAAAATAAACAAAAATATTTTATTCACGTTTCTTTTATTAGTATAAATAAAAAAAAAATCAAAAAATATAAAAACATAGTCTATAAAAACAAAATAAAAATCATCATCAATAAATGCTTTCAACTGAAGCAATATCAAAATAATTTCCGACACAAAAGATTAAAACATGCCTTTGTGTCACATGTAAATACGGATCACCTTTAAGAGATTTAAACAAACTATAAAAGGGTATAAATGAGGTATTTGTTCCGTGGAACTAAGACCCCAAATAAGGAAAAGGTTTTTAATAGCTCCGCGCTTCCTACTCCACCGCTCCCTTAGAGGCGTTTTTCTTTTTAAAGAGCTCACCGTGAAACAAATTTATTTATCTTTAAGATTAATCAATCTCGTTTGCGTTTCCGTTAATGCAATTATATGTTTTAAAAAACTCGACAAATCCAAAAATAATCTCCTTTAACCTCTTTGCCATTTAATATACATCTATTATCCCCTATTTATAATTCTTATGGGCGTCGCTCGATTAACGTTTTGAATCCCCACTTCACACGATTAGGGAATGGTCGTCTCTTTGTGAGCGTGTACAAAAATCGGATGTGGATGTTTCAAAAAAGGAGTTCTCGTAGATAAGTTTCGTTCATGATCCTAATAAAATGCACGACTCTTCTCACAACGACCACCTATAGTTTGTGTGAATTGTGAGCTCCTCCGCTCCTTTGTGCGTTTTTCTTTTAAAGAGCTACCGTGAAGCAAGTTGATTATCGGTTTAAGTTATTCAATCTCGTTTTGTCCGTTAATAAAATATGATGTTTAAAAAACTCGAAAATCCAAAAATAATCTCCTTTAACCTCTTTGTCATTTAATTCTTCTTCTTATCCCTCTATTTTTAATTCTTATGGCGTCATTCGACTATCGTTTAAATCCCCTTTACACGATTAAAGAATGCTCGTCTTGTGGAGCTTTGTACACTACAGACTATTGTTGTTCTAAAGGGGGTCTCGTAGACAAGATCGTTCGTGATCCTAATAAAACACCCGACTCGTCTCAACGACCCCCTCAGAATTGTGCAAGGTGTGGAAACCCGGTTGATGGTCCGTATTGTCGAGGATGTGCTCTTTTACGAAAGAAATTTAAGGAAGATTTGTTTACATATTGTGTTGAAAATGGAATTTTCCAAGACCTTCAAGATACTTCCGAGTCATCCAATGACAATACCAACGTTGTTAATGCTCCTCAAGAGCCATTCGTTGTCAAACAGGACCCCGGTGAAAATTCCTCGCAAAGTCCTCCACATATTGACCACAATTGTTGTTACGAGTGTGGTGATTCGTTAGATGGAATCTTTTGTCAACGATGCACTTGTAAGTCTTGTGGGAAAGGTGCTCATCATGGTTATAATTGTCCTCCGAAAGTTCCGATTATCTCTAATCCGGGACCATGCAACAATCAAACCATTGATGAGCTCCCACAAACTTTGCCAAGATTTGATCCGACATGCTATTCTGAAAGAGAAAATTCATTACCTTATGTTTCAAAACCTAATTTTGTTGATGATTCTCCTAACGTTTTCAACCCACCTCCGCAACCCCCGACGTATTCTTATGAGTTTTGTGGGAACAATGCTTATTATGGTTACGATTGTCCACCTCAAGTTCCGTTTATCTATCTGGAACCGTGTTACAATCAAGACTTTAATTTCCCACAAAACATTCATAATTTTCAACAACAATATCTTTGTTGTGAAAATTGCGGGGGTCCTCATGAAACTTTTCAATGTCAACCGATGAATCAAAGTTATTACGAACCTAATCCGTGCTATGATTCTAATTCTTTCGGTTTTTACCAATTTCAAACCCCGCAATATACCGTCAATCATCTAATCTTCAATGCTCAAAATGATCTCTTCAATTCCCAAAATAAGCTTATGGAGAAATTGACATCTGTATGTGATATGGTTGGTCAATATATACAAAAGAAGGAAGAAGAAAAGTGAATTGAAGAAGAGCAAGCGACTAAAGCTCGATATTGGAAGATTCCCGTTTGCTACGATGATGACGATGAAGAGGAAAGATGGATTCCCTTGAAAGATACTATTATTTCTGGACTTCCTCCGTGTGTTGCAATCACACCCGCTTTATCAACCGAGGAGCTCGTTGACTCTCTCATAATGGAGAACGAGCATCTTGACACAATTTCGGAAACGGAATCAGACGAATTCATAAAGTCTAGTGTTGAGAACCTTGTCCAAAACCCAAGTGAGTCCGAGGATTTCTCCGATATCGAAAGTGAGTGTGATATGCTCATTTGTGATAATTTTACGACTTTCTCAAATCTTTCCTTTGATGCTAACGACGATTTCTCCTCTAGTGACGACGAGTCATTTTCTGATGAGGACTTTCCAAACGAAATTTATTCGAACCGTCTTTTCTATGAACAAATCATTTCTATTAAGATTGATGCTTCGATCATTTCTATGATTGATTCTCTTCTCGAGCTGTTCTCTGGTGAACTCGCTCATAATGATTTAATTCCACCGGGAATTAATGAAGCCAACTTTGATCTTGAGGAATACATTCATTTTATTGAGAGATTGTTGTATGATAATTCATCTCCCCGGCCACCGAAAGCTTTTCAAGCTAATTCTGATACGATCATCGAGTCTTTTCCCACATTTCCTATCCCCGTTGAGGATAGTGACTCTCTTAGGGAAGAGATCGATATATTTCCTGGTCCGGACGACTCAATACCACCGAGTATTAAGAGTGATGATTTCGACTCGGAAGATGACGATAATTCTACTTTCCTTCCCGAGTTCGAATCATTTCATGTTGATTATCCCGATTCAGGAGATTCAACCATTGATGTGGTGGAAGACATCCCCGTGGATGTGCCTAATATTTTGCCCACCTATCCCACCCTTCATATGGATTCGACTTCATTCCTTCTATTAATGATCTCGGATCCGATCTTAATGATTCTTCTCCTTCCGAAGATAGAAACAAGATTTACGATCCGGGGATATTCATTGAAGTCAAATCCTTGAGATTTCTTGCTACTCTTTCCCCCGTGATTGATACTTTAATTCCATTTTCATTCGAAAATGATGAAAAGTTTTCAATCACGGCGTTCTTGCCTCAAAGAAGAAATCTCCTCCTTCTTCATCATATCGGGGCCTTAAAGCTTCCAAGCTTTTTCATCATAAAAGCCCGATGTTGATTCATGGAGACAACACTCCTAATTTGGGTGTTCGTCATCCCCATTTTTATCCCCCTTGACAAAGCTCAAGTATGGGGGGATCGGGTCAAGCTAAGTGACCTTAAACAAGTGCTTCCCGGATTGTGATGACTCTCGTGCTCGCGGTTTTGTCCTTTATTCACTCAAGTTTCACATCTTCAGCTTCATTTTGGGAATCCCAATATCCTAATCTTATCGACTAACGTTTTTCTTTTGGCATACCTAATAAACGGCCTTAGATTTACGTAGGTACCCTTTAAAACATTAAGGATAATGTTTGATTCTAGTATGGGGGGATCTTCGATTTGATTGTGCCTGCAGCCATTGTTTTCACGTAATCCCGTTTTTACCACCAAAATACCAAAAAAATGAAAAAAATTTAAAATTTTAAAACAAAATAAGTATTTTGTCATAATTTTGACTTTCCTGCTGGGTAGAATAAGAATAAATTTTGACTCGATCGAGCGTGTTGAGCTCTAGCTTGTTCCTTAACTTTTAGACTAAGCATTCATGAACCTTCGCGAAGAACGAAAAATGATAGAGTTAAGTATGAGTTGGATGCTAAACAAGGATTATTTAGAAATCTTACAAGCTCATGTGTGTAATTTGTGGCTTTTTCTCCCATAAGCTCCTAACCAGACTAATAATACGTGCTATCTTTGAAAATTAAACTTAAATCAATAATTTTTCGACTTGAAATGTAGTCGATATCAATAATTTTAGTCTTAGTTCAAATTTATACTTAAATTTTCCAAAAAGAAGTCTTTTCTATATATCGCAAAATAAAGTGAAAATGAAAAAATGAAAAAAAATGATGAATGATGAATAAGGCAATTATATAAAGTGTGGGGTGATAAAAGTTTGCTGCATCTTGCCGGCTCACAACCGATGTTACAGCCTTCTAAAAGGTCGAGGGTTACGATTGCATCATGATGATGTTAATGTTAAGTGTAATAAATGTGGCTTAATAAATATGGGGAAAATATATTTTTCTTGAATTTAAATATGCTTTTGAACTTAGACTATTTCATGATTACATTGTGGTTTTTCTAATAAGCTGTGTGTAAACGGGAAACCTAAGAGTTTTTGAAACCGAAGGTCCGTGAGTCTCGATACTAGTCTCTGTGGGGTGTCAAAAGCCTGGTCACTTAGCCGCAAGGTTGGGATGTGCCCAGACGAAAGTCGCTACATGGGATGATCTCGCCTTCAAATTCATTATTCTCGGGTGGAACGTGAAACATAGTAATTTTACAAAACGTTGATCCATGGTTGAAATTCGAAAT